>JAWWEN010047679.1:0-11804 GCA_035582955.1 Sycophila texana
AGCGCGGGTCAATTCGAAATACCAGAACATGGCCATATTAGGCGCATGCCCATATTAGGCACAGGTACCTTATAAAAAGGGCTTTACAGCTCGTTGAAGTGATTATAAATAAATAAAATGTACGTTATCGAGTTACATAAAAAAAACACAAGTATACCAGCGAAAATTGAAAAAGTAGAATATAGCCTAACCGTACATAAATCTCTCGCGGCTAAAGGAAACAGTGACGAGAAATCCTTTAGCATTGCGTAACCGCAAGCACAATCAGTGGCAAGCGATACGACGCGGCGGCGACTCTTCAGTCGCGACAGCGACGACACCTTCCCTCGCTCTCGGAACAAATCCGAGGCGTCCGGGTGTCGAGTGTCTCGCGCGGGCCTCGCACACTTGCCAGCACCCCGCAGCCTCGGAGCGCGTCGCGTTACACGCGACACTCGCCTAAGAAATGAGATATTGATTCGGGCAAGCCGATACCCGCCCGGGCGAGTGCCGCCACCGCGTCGCCCTCGTACGAGCGGCCTGGGCTGGGATAACGAGATTTCACCTGCGACGATTGGAGCGAAGTGAAAAACGCCCGGCGTGATTGGTTCCGCGTACCTTTTTTCCTGCCTCCCCCCTCTTTTGACGACGGGTCGTTGCGAGATGCGACAGAGGATTTGCGCGGATAAGGCGTTACACGAATTCTTCGCGGTAGAGCCCTCTAAATTGGAATTTTGATCCTTCCATGAATTTTTTGTTTGCTTGTTATTGTTAGTATACAAAAACTGCGCGCTCTTCCTTTTTAGTATATACTACGTTAGAAGTAATTTCAGGATATAATAGGAAGAGTGGAGGTAATTTCGTCTTTTTATCATGATTGCGATTTCCCGTAAGTTCCACGTGTATCAATTTCTAAATGCAGATTTAATTTTCCGGTAATAGCGAGATTCAACCAATCATTCGTTTGACAACTGAGGACGGACGCGTACACAATTTCTGGACCATCCTATCAAAACATCGGGGAGCGAGGCGCGGGGTACGCGTTAATTGCGTTCCTGAGCGCTCGGCGCCTCGATAAAAAAAGGAAGAGGGAGAACGCGTTAGGACAGAGGTGAAAAAAGAAGAGGCACGAGAGCGAGGGCCGACGGAAATTTCCGTCGCGTCATCCAATTTTCTCGTCCATCCATTCGCTCGCGCGTACCCTGACTCCTGCCTTTCTCTCTCTGTCAAATATTTCATTGCCCCTTCCATCATGGTTTCCGGGAAAGCTGCGTACTGTACACATTGGACCAGCGAAGATTGTAATTTACAAATTAAAATGCATAATAACATCTGTAAGATTGACCTACAAAGGTTTTACCAACAAGTCAGACCTGCAAGTTACGTTTCAAACTTTTACCTCCAACGGTGATTCCTAGAAAATATATTTGAAGGTCATACCTACAAACGATATGCACATGCACCAGATATACCTACAAGAATTATACCTATCACGTCTAACACTTATTACAAACAAAAAATATAAATACATTACAAAAAAAATATTTGCATATATATTACAAAAAAAGTATCAATTTGCGTCTGCACATACGCGTACCTATACTACTTACATAATCTTTTCAATACATTTTTCGAAGGCGAAAGTAGTGAATAATGATAAACACCGACGAGCCTCGATTTTCAAGAGCAGTAAATCCATTAGCCTTCAGTAGAAAATAATAGGTATATCTACAAAAATTATACCTACCATATCTAACACTTATATTACAACAAAAAAGAATTACTACAAAAAAAATATTTGCCTATAAATATATTCATGGACAAATATCCACTTACGTCTGCACATACGCGTACCTATACTACTTACACAATCTTCTCAATAAATTTTTTGAAGGCGAAAGGAGTGAATAATGATAAACACCGACGAACCTCGATTTTCAAGAGCAATAAATCCATTAGCTTTCAGTAGCAAATAATATATATACCTAAAAAAATTATACCTACCATGACTAACACTTATTACAATAAGATATATTACAAAAAAAATAAATGTCTATAAATATATTCATGGGCAATATCCACTTGCGTCTGCACATACGCGTACCTGTACTACTTACACAATCTTCTCAATGAATGTTTCGCAGGCGAAAGAACCGAGTAACGATCTCGGTAACGATAAACACGGACGAACCTCGATTTTCAAGAGCAGTAAATCCATTAGCCTTCAGTAGCAAATAATAATAACACAACTATCCCGCGCTACGTAAAATGCCAATTCAAAGTTTCGGCGCCGAATGAACTTAACCCAAATTCCTCTTTCGTAGTATCCTTCCATTGCGGCTCGCAATTTTCTTCGTTACTCCGACAATTACGGGGAACGACTCCGCCGCCGGCCGTAAGTATGATCCTCGCCTCCCGCCAGAAATAAAAGCTTTCGGAACTTCGTCCGCAAAGGGCCACTTACACGCAAATATGAGAACAAAAACAAGAAGCCGGGAGGGAAGAAGCAAGTAGTAGGAGCCGCGGGGGGCAAGTGCTCTTGACTAATTGCCTCTCGAGGCGGCCGGTCCACCTCACTCCCTTCTCACGGGCCACTTGCGCTCACCTTATGAGATTTCTTGCACTCTTCTTCATCGGCGCGTCTCAAAGGAGAGGGTAATACGTGCACCCTCGGCGACGGACTCCCCTCCACCCCCTTCACTCTTTCTGCTCTCGAGTGTCTTTTAACTCGAAATGGAGAAAGTTTCGGGACAGTCGGAATTCGATCCGCCGTAGTGCGCGATCTCGCTCCGGCTTTGATCGAGAGGTGACGCGGCCGATTACGCGGCCTTTAAAGTTTAAAACTTCGTTATACGAAGCCGGCGGGGGAGAGAAAGAGAGAGAGAGAGAGGAAAGGGCGATGGGGGAGAAGGGAACCGGTTGTTCAAAAGAAAGGGAAGGGTGGAATGCGCTTTTAAAGCCCCGCGCTCTCGGCGGAGCGCGACGCAAAGTGGATGAAAAGGAAATCGTCTCTCTGCATTAACGGTGAGGCTCGGAAACTACTCCTAACATTTAATTAAAGGCATTCCCCGCGAGCAATTTCCCCGGTAGAGAAAGAGGAGAGCGGTACCCTCCGCCGTAATTGCATCGGCCTTTATCCGCGCAACTGTGTTACTTGTTTGCCGATCCCCTCCGGGGAGGCAGACGGGGAATCGGCTGCGGATGGACGACGGCCGGAGGCGCGATCGATAGACAGATGTCCCCGATACCAAAGCGAGAATGAATCACGAGCTCTCGCTTCTTGCGACTTCTACGCGGCTGATTCGCCCGTTTCCTCGGATCGCTTTGTTGGCGAATGGCTCCGAGTCTCACGGAAGCGGAAGTCCCTCGCTACTTGGGATATATTTGCTCCGTAAGATATTGTCGCTTTCGCTCTGTCGAGGATATGCCGTAGTTCGCTCGCTTCACGGCTGATTTATGTTAAAGGCACTAATCAGCTGATGCCGAGAAGCTAATAATAATCTTATATAGTAAGTAACGAAATTAAGTTGCTCGGCAAACAAGTATTTCATTATAATACACTGGTATGATACTTTCAGTTATTATACGGGTGTAGTAAGAAATATTTTATTCAGTTGAATGAAATAAATAAATAAATAAACATTATATAATTAATTGTAGCAATTTGTACTATATAGTCATCAACATCTTTGTCAATTTCAAATCTTTGATAACTAAAATGCCTCAAATTGAAGTAAACAATGATTATTATTAAAAGTAAAATAAAAAGACAGCTATCAATACTGACGATAATGAAATGTTTGAGCATTACTCCACTCCACCACGTAAATTTATTTAATTTATTTTTTCTTCACTTTTTATCATAGTCGTAGAGTAATGCTCTAGTAAATTTTACAAGGCATCATCGCAAGTATTTCAATGACTGAAAATTTTACATGTACTGTTGTAATTTTATATACGGAACCTACGAATTTTTCTAAAATTCTAAAAAAATTCTTGGAAAAAAGTCTATTTTTACAGAATGTTTCAAAATTACAATGGTAAGTTATAAAATTTACCAGCGAATTTCTCTCAAAAAAGATTTTACCAGGTACTGCTGTAAATTTTCATACTGTACCTTCGACTTTTTCTAAACAATTTTCGAAAAAAAAAATTCAATTTTGACAGTCTCTGACAAAATTACAATGACACCTTGTGAAAGTTACTATAGTAAATCTCTCTCAGCACACATTCCCTTCGATAAAATCGTATTTAATTAAAATTCATCCCTAACGATGAAATTTATAATAAAATAGATCTTGCACCACACCGGCAGTGTTTCACCTCCGGCCAATCCGAGAGCTTCTTAATCACCTTCCGCCGCGGTAGGATATATATGGAGAGCCATGTATAGGTACATCAGAAATATTTGTCCCCCCGCTCGCATCGTTCCTCCGAGCGGCGCGGGGCACATCTGCCGGGCACCGACATCCGGCGGCGCAACGTTCCATCAGCATTATCCGGAGAAATCCGGGTGTAATCGGCCGACGGGCGCGCCCGGGACAATCGGAAGCGGAGCGATTCGCGGCTCGGAGGATATATCGCCGGGACGGAGGCGTTAAGGACGAAATGATGCGCGCGCCTTGGTGCGCCGGGAGGCCGGAGTCGAGCCGACCGCAGCTTCGCTTCGGGGGGAGAGGACCAGCCGCCGAGGACGGAATGAAGCAATTACCTGCTGATTGGAGGAGGCACCCTCCCACCGTTAGCTCGGCCATCACACTTGCCAATCCTCCTCGGACGGCGGGGCTGCCGCGCGCTCGGTAATTTCAATGGCTATACGCCGGCTACGGCCAGGTCGAACCGCAAGATCGGCCCGGGTGTCTGATCGACGCTGCGGTGCTTTCGTCCGCGATGATGACGACGAGGCTAAGAGACGCGGCGCGTTGTCCTAATTTTATGTTTACTTTTTCGCGCTCGTTTCACTGGAAGAAGAAAGTGGACTGCGTTTACTTAAAAAGCCAGTGCTTTTCTTTACAGTCTTTTTAATGCCGGTTATATTGAACTTGCAAAGCAATAAATAAAGTATAGCGTATACGTATACTAAGAGAATTTTCTTCTGAGAGTTATGATGAAGCACACCGTAAGAACTACTTATGAAAAAACGTAATCGAGTGTTGGTATATAAGCACTGAAAAAAAATTTTATGCTAAAATCCCTACTATATTTATCTGAAACTTGGACTGCTGGTGAAGCTTTGTAGAATTTCAAGAAAAGCTCTGTTATTTTTACAGGGAGCTTCACCGTCATTTATAATGGAAAATGTGTAATTAAATAACGGAAATTTTCTTGTAAAATTTACACATCCTCGTAAAAGATTTAAGATTCAAGAAAAAATTACAGTGATTTTTCAGTATTATAGTAATTTCTACGGAGAATTTCATCATGATTTAACAAAAAAATTCTCTCAGTACATATTATATATTTCTAATTCTGAAAAAAGCTTCCTCTACGAGGAAGCAAAAATAAATAAAAATTCTAGAACATAATTCGGAAAAAATTAATTCAATTTAATACTAGCGATCGGCTTTGCTAAATAAAAGATCCATATTACTACCATAGTTTTAATTTAACAAAATCCATATACCGATAAATAAACATTCCATTTATTACCTTTTTAATCCTGATTTACATATAGCCTTCTTAATTTTGATAATTCAGTCAATTAACAGCAAACGCTGTATCATTCATGTGTCATTCAAGTTTTTTTTCTATCTGGCACAAAGAAAATGAGCCTAATGCATCGCTTCATTCGCTCGGCAACACCTCGGAAGATATTACCTCTGCGGCTTTCATCACGAAGGATCGCCGGACGCTTAATTGGGGCAAATGGGCACACGCGGCGTGTCGCAGTAACGAGGAACGAATCGATCGGTCCACTCTTAAAGGCACGCGGGCGCGAGACCCAAATTATTCTAGCACGAAATTAGGGATACTGTCAATCGATACCTCAGCTTGATGCGTAGAACCGGCTCGATTGAACTTTTATACACTCGTTAAATAAGGCACTAAAAGGGATCCTGCAATTTACGTCATCTAAGAAAATAAAGTTAAAATTTTTTTAGTCACTTATATAACTACTAACAAACCAAGCAGTACTCGACTATTACCACGCTATCCTTTTAAATATTCATCTCACCGGAGAAAAATAAAAAAACTTTCATTCAACCTAAACATATACATTTTAATGCAGAAAATTGCACCTAAAAAACGGCGTAAACAAGTGAATGAAAGTAATACTCGTTCGAACGAGAAAACATAAAAAAAAAAAAAGAATAGCCTATAAAATTTTAACGCGACGCTCTCTATTAACCATCTTTATTGTTTAAATACATTAAACTCGCGTAAACATTGGCCCGACACTTTGTCGTATTAATTAACTGCAGGCCTGCCACTATTAAACGATAGAGCGCGTTCCACTTCATAAAACCGAGCTCCACGCGGCCATCGCTTCTTTGCAGGGGACGTTTATGGTCCAGAATGACCGTACACCTCGTGCACTCGCGAATCAACGGACGGAGGGCAGGAGGGTGGGAGTAGGGGGGGATCAACCCGGCGCAAAACCAGCGGGGCTGTACAACAGCTTTTCAGCTCATTCGAATTTAAAAAACTAAACATTGTCCGGCAATCAGGCGTAAAACTTTAGAGGCAGATTCCGCGCACCGTCGTCCCGTAAATCCAGCGGCGGCCCTTTTGAATTTCACAGCCCATCCGAGTAAACCCGCCTCGCAACCCTTTATCGCTTTGAAATCAAATTTCGCCCAGATTACCATATACACGCGCGGTATCCACTCTCCTCTCTCGTAGCGCAAAAAAAAAATCCACGCGCGGAAAAAAAGGCTGGATGGAAACGCACTCGTGCCTCTCTTACTCTCTCTCTCTCTCTCTTTTTTTTATTTTTAACGGTGCGCGTAAACGCGAGCTTTTACAGCTGCGCGGGGTGCTTTTTGCGAAAACATCTAAAACTTTTATTATCTCGCCTTCGTTGCGCATTCATCCGGCTCCCGGGCGCGTTATTGTTTTTTACGCGCATCGGCAGCTGCGCCGCCGTGGAAAATGCATAAAGCAAGTCGCGTCGTAATCGCCGCGGAGGGGGCGGCGGAGGATTGCCCGCCAGGCCAAATGAACGATGTTAACTTCCGGCTCGTAAAGTCGCTACGGGGAGAGGGGCTTCGGAGGTGATTTTTTTTTTTACAGCGATGCAATGCTGGAAGCTCCGTTCGCTTGGAATTGACTCGGTTATACGATCCAAGGAGTTGACAAGGAATCGTCGTCGTCGCAGTATTTTGTTTCTGTTTTTCATGGGACGGCTGGGATGTAGGGATTGCTTTGAATTAACAAGGGAGATTCGCTGGTTGCAGCGTTCAATTTAGTTGCGGAGGTTTAATTTGGGACACTTTTTTTTTTTTTAATTTGTATCTGGGAATAAAAGTTTTTTTGTTAATGAAAATGGAAGGGGATAGAATTTGTTTGATTTGGGCGAGATTGTTTTTTCTTTCTTTTTTTTTTACGAAGGAATATACGAATTATGTGCGTAGCATTGCATACTAATTTTATGGCGATTAAAAAGAAAATGCTGTTTCTAGTTTTAGGAGACATAGAAAAGTTTATCATTGTCGAGTTTACGAGTTGATATTGTTGCTGTTACTGCATAATAAATAGTAATGATCCTGGTTTAGTCCGGCAACGTTTTTATACCAACATTGCCTGACTATACTGGAATCGTTACTACTTACACGTGTAAATATACTACTAAAGTTGATTGACCCAACTTTAATTATGCAAATTTTTTAATATCCCTTATTTTTAACTTCAAATAAATTTATTACAGTACACTATGGTTTAAGTAGTTCGCACTTTTCTGTCAAGTATAAAGGACAGTTTCTCTTTTTGAACATTTTTTTAACATTTTCGTACAAGAGACTGTACTTTTCTCGACCTTCAATACAATTAAAAAAAAGCAACATAAATGTGTTATTTATTTACTCCTTACATAATAAATCACTTCATCTAATTTTTCAAGAAGTGATGTATGACTGACAGAATCTTTATAAATATCTACAATTCACAGATATATTGTCGATAGTTTCTTTTAATCACAATATAACTCCAATTCTTATATTCTCGTGTTTCACATTAATGACAAAATCAATTACTACCAGAACTAACTCGCGCAAGATCGTAGATTTCTACATTGAACCAGTACACAGACGATTACTTTATTTTCCTTCTCACTTCATCGATTCAAATGTTAGATCCTTATCAACAAACAAAATAGCCAATGATAATCAAGGAAAACATTATACCTGAATAATAACCCGGCAGTCTAGGACTCGGCAAACGAGTCCAGACAGAACCTTCGACCTCATAAAAGAAGCCCCACTCGATTACTAATACGTACGCTCAATACCGATCCGAGCAAATCCAGCAAGCGAAATATCTCGATTTCGGGGTATTAGCGCACTCGCGAAATGCAATCTCGGCGGGTAAATCCGCAAGGGGGCGGTGGGCGGGACGACGCTCCGAATCCGAGCGATGAATAAGATTACGCGGCCGGCGCACAATGACGGGGTCGATCCCTCGCATTGAAGGGTCGCGCTGCGCGGAGACGATAATGAGGCCGCAGCGGTTAAAAAGCGGCCGATAACGAGGGCCGACGCTTTCCCGCCTAATGCAACCGCGCGGTGATCCGCCGATAACGACCGGACGGAATCGACCGCCGCCACCTCGCCGGCCGGATTTCCAAGGCGACGAGTGTTTTTACCGAACTGCCCCCGGATTTACTTTGAATGGGAAATTGGCCCCGGACTAAGGGCATCCGCGATTGTCGATTGTTTCTATCGAGGGATCGTTCATTGTCGTAAGATTTAAACATGACTTTTTGACAGTCGCGATTTTACTATTTATAAAAAAATATTTTAAAAAAAGTGCTATTATTTACAGATAATGTATAGATACGTTCCTTTTATGTAGAAATCACATAAAAGAATGAAATTCTATATGAGGAGAAATAATCGATAACCAAAAGCTCGCGTTGCCCAGACAAATAAGTTGCGTCACTCGTCACGCGTACAGAGGTAGGGAAAAAAATAGAAAAGTCCGTGAAAACAATGTGCGCGGGAAGCTTAATTACGTGTGTAATCCAATAGCCGTGTTTCAGACTGACTGATCCGATGTAACGCCCATTGTTCAGTTGGACGAACAAAGGGCCTATCACCACTTTTCATTTTTACGTAACGTTATATCTGCCCTTGTATCTTCAGCTCTCAATAATTAAACAAATCATTTGTCCAGATCACAGAAAATCCGTACTTTGCTATAAAACATTAATTTCTATTTATCAAAATTATCATACATATTTTAGAAACTGTCAATGCATACAATATTAATTAATATATATTATAATTCAACAGTATTAATTTATACACATTTTAAAAAATGTAGTGACACCGTACCCTTAAAGTCGATCGAATAAAATCTTTTCAGTAGTAAGAGTCAATTACAGTCAGACCTAATGAGAAATGACAAAAGTTCGCATTTTGAAGTAATTTATCACATTAGACTATTATACAATCATTAAATTCTACTCAACAAAAGTATTACAAACCGTTAAATATTATTGCACATGTACAATTGAATGCCATTAAAATATTTTCGAAACAAAATAATCAAGTAGTAAAACACAATTTTCGTCAGGCCGAATATAAAATTACGAAAATACGAAAAAAAATAATAACAATTTATAACTTACATTATTAATTAACAACAATTAACAGTGTGCACTGTACTGATCCAATAACATCACAAAAATTTCCACTACCAACCCAAAAAGCCATAAAATCCAAAGGCCAGGCATATCGCACCTTGAAAGGGAACAAGGCAAGAGGCGCGAGGTCTGTCTTTTCACCAAGGAAACTCGGCAAACGCGTGATCGACGCGTCCATCGGAACTCGCGTGACCGGGAGCTCGCGCCGCGACGCCCCAGCGGCTCGGCCAACATTTGCATCGGCGACGCGAGTGCCATACATCACCTGGGCGCGAGAAGCCGAGGCTCGCGGGGTGCCGCCGCTGACCACCTGTTGCGACGGCGCGCGCGAGCGAGCCATTTATATTTTAGAAGTCGGCCGCCTTGAATATTCCGCCGGGAGAGGCCGTTTTCGGGGCTGGTCCGCGCTCCGGCGGAACTTCACAGGTGGTGGACTTAATGTTTCATGCTGCCCGTGCCGGGCTCACTTGGCCTTCCGACGTCCCTTACGAATTGACCGACGGCGACTTAATTTTTCAGCGAGATTGCTGATTTAGAGGGTATAATTTATGGCGATGCCTCTTCGTATTTACGCGATTTCTGGAGAGTGACGTCGTATTCGCCGATTTGACATGGGGGTTTGTTGAAAAATTCACTTGGAATCTGCTTTGTGAGTTGTTCTAATGTATTTAAATTTTTTTTTCATTGAAAAAGGGAAAAAGAGACTGTTTTCTTATTAAAGAAATTACAAAATAAGTTAGTTTAAGGTCATATGTTTATCGAAGAATAGCACTGGATATCAATAATCTAATACTTTGTTTTTTAATTTACTCATTTGTAAATAATATGTAAAAAGACCTGAGAGTTTCACTATCAGTGGCTTTTATTCTGATTAGGCGAGTTGCTTTTATTATAATAAACATTCACGTTCAATACTATAAGCCAGTAGTAGAACATTTAGCCGAGATGAAAAATTCGGGAATAAAAGCGGAAGCAAAAGCTTTCGATATAAAAAATGAGATCAAGATCTCGCGAAAAAAAAAAGGAATTTATGAAGATATTCGATAAATCTTGTAAATCTCGGGACTTTCGGTTTAGCTGAAGATTCTCGATATTTTCCGTATATTAATCCGAAGATCCCATAAACATGCCGATGGCAATCTTCATGACGAAATATTATTCTTTATCTAAGACTTGAAAAAATTGCGTGAACCATCAGGATGTGCTAAATACACCTTATCTCTATAATTCTTTAAAAAAAATTTTTGAAAAATTCTCAATAAATTGCTATAAAAAAACTCCCGGAAAGAATGAAAACGAGTAAATCTCGAACCTTATAACTAGCCGCACGTAGACTCAACGTAGTCTATTACTGAACACGGTCCTCTTACACGACAGCTAATTAGCCAACTATACAAGCTTTCTGTTACCCAACAACTTTTTCAACAATGTGTAACCCACAAAACACCCCGACGCAAATTATTCGAGAATCTTGAATGCGCCTCATACCAATTCTCCTGCATTTTCCAAAGGTGCCTCAACGAGCAGCATCCTTATGTAACCTGAAACAGACCATAACATCTCCCCTCGTTATCCCCTAACCCCGCCCACGTCGAATCACGTTAAAACATCCACCCCCGACTTGCACGAGGCGTAGTAGCTACTCGTCGCATTGTGTCACCTCTCGTCGAGAAAAATCTCACGTTCCAGTGGCGGCTCGCCCTGACCTCCTTTCCCCGTATCTCCATGCCACGTGTTCATACGTGTGTGCGTATATATATGTCTATGTCTTTGTAAGCAGTGAAAACAAATTATTTTACATGGATTTAACAAAATATTTAGTTACATTAATTAAAATTTTTAGTTAAGAAATCGATCTAGTTAAATATTTTATGAAATTATAACTATAATACTTTGTTGCTTATAAAAATGTTTAGTTAAGGGGATCCACCACCGTTAAAAATGGTTTCACAAAAGTACCTAAAAATAAATAAAAATGAATTAATAAAAATTGTTTAAAATTATACATATAAAATATACTAAA
>JAWWEN010047710.1:0-11797 GCA_035582955.1 Sycophila texana
GTTATAATTAGAATAGTAGATTTATTATTTTGTGAACTTTTATGAATAAAAGAAAATAATTATTCGGGACGTAACAACTTTCTTTACTCTTATTACTTATAAGTGAAAGTTTCCCATTTCAATTTAAAAAAAAATAAAAACAATTAACTATGCAAATTTAATTTCATTATTCTTTAAAATTTTTCATTAATATTGTGAACTTATCATGCATTTGATGAATATGAAACTTTAATAAAATTCAATATCAGCTAAAATTCTGAATTTTTTTTTACAGAGAATGTTGTTGATGAATTACTACCAACACTAACTTCAGACAAAATCACACATGTGCTTGAAAATTGCCCTGCTATTGTAATATTTGGTCAAAGCACGAAAGCAAAAGCATCACTTGTTAATCACATACTCTCAAGTGAAGTTCTGCCAGTATGCTCAGGAGAATGGAGATGGATCAAAATTGGTTGCGGATCAACCAATCATGTAAACCTCACACTCGGTTTAGAATTCGAAGTTGTTGAAAATTTAAAAGCCAATGAAAAGCCATGGATAACTGTTCCAGTAGAAGATCTGATGGAGTCTGGGAGTATAGACCCCAACTGCCCAACTGTGCTAGAAGTCAAGCTGAATCAGCCAGTGCTAAAAGATGGTGTTCAAATATTTGTTGTACCAGATTCAGGTAAATAGTTTAAAAAAAAAGTACAAATTTTAAACTTAATTAAACTATTTATTTACGAATTTCAACTGATTTTATTTTACAGGTGGAGTTCAAATATTAGCCAAAGGAACATTCAAAGTTCTTCCAGTGTTTCTTTATGCACTGGATGATGAGCCTTTGTCAAATGAAAACTTAGAGGAGCTCAGAAACTTAAAAGAAACTTATCCCTACAATCCTATTTTATTTGTCTCTTCGGTTACTCAAATAAGCTTAGACAGTCTGGATAGTGAGTTAACAAAATCAGAGCAGAGAAGGCTACAAAGCAAAGTTGAACTTAGTGAATCGAGTTCAAGGGATGATTCTATGCTATCGACTTCCACACAAGACGACTCCATAAAATTAAATTCTTTAAGGCTCGATTCCGTAAAAGAAGATGAAGGTTTAAGCCTGGACAAGGTCAGTTCACTCGGCTTGACATGGCTCCAACAACTCACGGATTTAGGTTTCATGGGCGAGCCAGTCGCGGTCGATTCGAAATCATGGCTCCCCAATGAACGGTTCAACCAAGGCAGTGATATTTTAGACTCGTATAAAAAATTAGGTAAAATAAATTTTAAGTTATACAAAAATGTCAGTATATCCTCTATATTATCTCGTTTGCAGATCGCATTCTATACTTCGTGCGTAGCTGCCTGCAGACCTACTTGGTGAACGTAAGCAACTTATTAAACGACGTGCACTCAACTAGCCTGCGTAAATTCATCCTGAGTGCGTTCGACATGGCCCGCGAGATTCAAATAACGCCGAAGCGCATTCAGTACGCACAGCAGAAGGAAGCCGAGCTTTACGCCAATTTAATGAGAGTAGTAAACGCGAAGCAAGAGGAGCTCACAGACCTCATTCAGAACAGCATACAGGAAATGAAAGACGAAATTATGCAGGCACCGGAAAGCTCCAGTCTCTACCAGAACATGCCGTTCGAAGAGGACGAACGAGCCGAGTGGTCGGCCACCGTCAGAGCCGCCACCAGCGAGGTGCAGAGGCTCGTGCTTACCAGGCTCGGCGAACGTGTCGCCAAGCAACTTGTCAATTCTGTCAATTGCCTTAGGGATACTTTTCTTGGCACGCTACAAAGGTGCCTGCTCAGCCTCGAGAAGAGCTATGAGAATGAGAGTAGCCTCACTGGTAAGCATCAATTTTTTTATAAATAATGTAAATGTATTTACGTACGTAAAAAAGTCTATGAATATGAATACATTAAGTTTATTCGTACTTGCAAACTTGATGTATTCATAAAATATGAATACATTAGGTATGAAACTTAATGTATTCATAATGCGCCTGCAAGATTTTTTTAGACTAAATTTTTTAAATTATTGCATTTACTTTAACTTTAGCTTATTTGATGTGTTACAAGTTATTTCTATTGAAATAAATAACGAAATGTAAAATATAAATTGAAATAATTTTCTTTTTTATTATTGGAGCAGCCAGCGATGCCCTGAAGCAGATCCTCACAGCGGCTTACAGTGTGGACTTGCAGAATTCGTCGCCGTCGCTGGTGCACTCCTTCCTGGAGCGAATGCGGCAGTTATTTAAGTCATTGCCACTGCCGTGGGCACCAACGCCAATCCTCAACGCAGCCTGGAGGCGGAAAGTCACAATCGATGTGTTGAATTCGCTGAGTGCGGCACGGCTCGCTCGCACCATATCCACACAGTTCTGCGACAAGCTCAAAGGCTCACACGACGCCTTCCAGTCAGCACTGCGGTCCCTCGAAAATCACTACTCCGGTCGACTTGAGCGCACCGAGGAACAGAGAATAGCCATCAGAAAATACCATGCACCCAGGCTTGCTAAACTAGCGCTTGAATCAACATCCATGAGTGATATGGTGAGGCTTATTCGAGTAGTCTAGTAGAAAAGAATCTAGTCTAGTAGATAAAAAAGAAGTTTAACAATTAATAGTTCTAAATAATTAGTGCGAATTTAAAATGAAGGAAAATATCTGATTACTTAGGATTTTTTAACAATGCACTCTTCCTTCAAATGAAGATTTTCCACTTGAGACATTTTTTACGAATCTTTGACCTTTGAGCAGAATATGTACGATAAGAAAAAATAGCGAATTATTAGGATAAACTAGTCGATACCAGTTTAAGTTAATCATAAATTTGATAGTGTATCTGTTATTATAGCGAATTTTTTCGCAATTTAGGAAATAATTACGATATATTTTGATTTCTTATAAGTCATTTCAAAACATTTAAAATTCCTTTGTCGGTAAAAAACTTTTTTCTTCATTCGCATAAATATTTATGTGGCATTCTAAAAATAGGTTTATCTACATGTACGTCTACTTAAACTTCGCTTTAATTTAACTTTTTATTCCTTACTTCTGAATTACTTTTTTATCTTATCATTTGAATAACTGTTATAAAATTAATTTATTACTGTTAATGTTAATAATTAGCTTTATATTTATACAATAATCTAGAATATAAAAAAATGTTAACTTAAACGATCATTTACATTTAAAAAGCACTAGAAAGATTAGATATTCGCTATTTAGTCAAAGCATATTCCATTCAATTTAGTATCAACGATTTTTGAATCTATGAAATGATATCGAAATGAATCAAATAAAAAAATCGAATCAATCACTAATAACACTCGAAATATTTTAGGTCAGATTTGGGATCCCACACCAGGGCCGGGAGATCGGCCGCGGTCAGTACGGCGTGGTGTTCGCGTGCGACGGATGGGGAGGAGCGCCTGGGCCTTGCGCCGTTAAGTCCGTGGTTCCGCCGGACGAGAAGCACTGGAACGACCTGGCGATGGAGTTCTACTATACGCGCTCGATACCCGACCACCAGCGCATCGTCAAGCTACGAGGCTCGGTGATCGACCACACCTACGGCGGCGGCTGCGGCATGGGCGCCGCAGTGCTCCTGATCACCGACCGCATGAGCCGCGATTTATACTGCGGCATTCACTCCGGTCTCACCTGGCTCGAACGCATACAAATCGCCATCGACGTACTCGAGGGTATTCGGCATTTACATTCTCAGGTACTGAGTTTGACGAGATTCGTCGATTTCATAATAATATTGTTTAGCAATGAAAAAAGCTTAAATAATGTCTAAAGAATTAAAAATAAAGTGCTTTTAAAAAAGCCAAATTTACTGATGAACAAAAATATTTCAGGGCCTCGTACACAGGGATATCAAATTGAAGAATGTACTCCTAGACACAGATAACAGAGCTAAATTGACAGATTTGGGCTTTTGCATAACCGAAGCAATGATGTCGGGTAGTATAGTAGGAACACCAGTTCACATGGCCCCTGAACTCTTGTCTGGCCACTATGACAGCAGCGTCGACGTTTATGCCTTCGGAATTTTGTTCTGGTATATTTGCGCAGGACATGTGCGGTTACCCTATAAATTCGAGCAGTTTCACAATAAAGAACAATTATGGACTAGTGTCAGAAAAGGTACAATAAATAGACAAAAAGATAAAGAAACTTAGACAGTACTAGGCAAGTACTAAGTACTAAAAATGTTAAAAGTTATCAGAAGTTATTTTCAAGAGCAACATCTGTTTATCTTGAAAATATGTTTGTTATTATATAAAAGGACTTATCAAGTTATGCCTTTTATTAATGGACAACTCTTTTAATTTTTTTATGATCTTAGGATTTCCTAAAATTACCAAAAAATTGAAAGAGTTGTCCATTATTATTATTGTAAAATTATATACAAACAAATTATTATTATTATTGTACTTAACACTAAGTACAGTAAGATCATTCAATTATAATGCATAAAGTCTGACTATAAAAAATATCTAATTAATGAAGTACTTTATAATCAAGTATTATAATAAGTAATCAAGATCTTACAGTGGTACAATAATATAATAATTACCTAAACTAAACTAAAATATAAACTAAAGATAAACAAATTCTTTTTAGGTATTAGGCCAGAGCGTCTGATAATCTTCGACGACGAGTGCTGGAATCTCATGCAGCAGTGTTGGGCAGGTGAGCCTTCGAAGCGTCCATTGCTGGGCGCTATCCTGCCAGTCCTGGAGGCGATCCAGGCGAAGGCCGAGAGGCAGAGTCAAAAGAGCCTGCCGAGCATGTCGAGCGATTCCGACGCCGTGTCCGCGTCGTCCGTAAACCTCGACGCTGGCAACCGGCCTAACGGCGTCATCACACCTCGGCGTGGCGAGCACAACGAACGCGACGACAATCACAATCACCGCAACAATAACAACAACCACAACAACAACAACAGCGCGCTGATCCTGCTGGAGCCGAACAATCAGAGGGGTGAAGTAGCCAGTCCGATGTTGGTGCCGCGAAGGCGCAAAAAGTCTAACGCTATCCTGCGCACCCCCAAGCACCCAGGCTTACCCATGACTAATTATTTTCACGCGAGCGCCCGCTCCAACCTGTACATACAGATGCACGAGTTCTGAACGAATGCACACACACACACGCCTTGTTCCTTTGTCTTTTGTCGCTCTCTTATCGCACCGCTCTTTTTAATTCGCTGGCAAATTCTTTTAATCGAATCGATATTGTACTTCTGACTCTGTAAAAGTGATTCTTTTTTTTTAAACTGAAACTTCGTTTTTAGGCTGACGGAGTCTATTTTTATGTTATATTTTATGAAGGTTTTTTAATCGATAATTCATTAATCTGTAGTAGTAAATGAGTTCGTTCTCAAGCACAATTTATCGAATTGATTAAAGGTCTTTCTTGGCGCTTTTGTCCTTCCTCGTGTTTTTTATGTGGCAGGTTGCAGTTGTTAGTCCGATGCTTTAATTCTTTACTCGGGCATGCGAATAGAATATTTTTATTTTCCTTTTTTTTTACTAGATAAGCAATTGTGTCTAATGCATTATTTTTCAAGATGGAAACTATTTTTTAATTTTACATAATAGACAACGATTATTGTTAAGAGTCGAAAAAATGCTGTTCACCTCGAGAAATGTATAGAAATACAATGAAATAGCTATAAATTAAAATGTTTTATTGGGTTCGACAATTGGACAGTTTTGCCTTACTGACACTTTGATATAATAATAAATTTATATGATGATGTTTAATGAATATTAAAAAAGTGTTCTATTGTTTTGAAACACCGGAAAAAATTATGAGATAGTAAAAATAATGTCGAATAAAAAAAATTAATCATATTTATTTAGAAAATAAATGCAACATTCCTTTTTCTATATGTATTTAACATTGCATTTTAAAAGACGATATTGGCAATTTATCTTTTAAACAATATAATAACCTAATTACAGATGTCATACAAAACATTTTTTGTCATGCACAAATGTGTTGATTATTAAAATGTTACCATATAAATTTACTATTAACGTCAATTTTTTAATTAGGATCATGTTTAACCCAGTGTTAATCGTTCTTTGATTTTAAAAAACTCCTTAACGACTTTTCTTATTTTATTATTCTTTAATTATATAAATAGCATTATCCACTCATTATTTATAATGTCATTTTATATTCTATAATATAATAATAGTAAAACAAGTTATTGTTTGTTTATTTAAATTTTCTTGGTTAATGTTAATAGTACATAAGTGGATAATGTTTGAACTCAACTAACTTTACTTTGTTTTTTAAATATAAAAGTCATGTGTCATAAGTATTGTACAGCCATCAGTATTAATTGCAAACCAGCATTTTTTCTTTCACAAATTTGCACAGATGCCAAAACAAACCCAATGATCTTCATGTCTAATTTTTGTACAATAGTATTCTATGTTCTCTCTTCTAAATGTTGTTTTGTCAATGGGTTTTTATTACACAAAAAATATCGATGGCAAACTAGATTTGTTGCATTATCAAACAAATGCAAACTTTAATAATTTATATTTCTATTTTTATATTATTCAATTTTAAATTAACACCAATAGCTTTTAAGTATTATACTTTGTATATGAAAAAGATAATTTTATTGAATTCAATCAAATTGATTGATAGAAAATTATCAATGTTAAATAAAAGTATAATCGTTATACTAAATAAGAAAAAAAATTGTTAAAAAAATTAAATTAAGCTTTTCGATATTTTTGGCGAATATTAAGTGGCAGTGCTTTTTGAAATACGAATGGACGATTATGAAAGTGAGACGCAAGCGTTAATTTGATTGTAAATTAATGTAAATCTATGTTTATGAAGAAAAAGTAATAAAATTCTATGTTCACTTTTATACTGACTGTTCGTCCATTGTATTCTCGTTTCTACTAAGCTTTTGCATGCATTCATTATCTTACGGCTATGTAACTGTAATAATTTTCACCTATCCTAGGCATATTTTCCAATGAAAAAGTATGCAATATTACTGTACTTTTAAAAATTAATTTGCACTCCAGTTTTTTAAATTAACTGCATACTTTTTAAATAAATTTATGGTGACTAGATTCTTGTAGTTCTGTTTTTATTAATAGGAATACTTTATTCAATAAAATCTGCTATGTAAATAGTAAGTATCATGTACATTTGAATGTATAATATAATATATTAATGTATAATTAATGAATGTTAATTAATTAATTTGTTGCTGTCGGTTACATGCTTTGTTCGTTGCTAACTTAACTTATGCATTTCATTTTTATCTTTAAGAACATGTCAATCAACTATTCTGATTTCTTTTCTTTCAGATCATGGAACTTATTCAACAAGAAGAAATCAACAATGAAAAGCAGTAGGCAATACTACAAAAGTATACTCAAGTTTCAGCATTACAAAGATAACAAACTCAATGAAATAGTCTTATTAATCATATATTGATAAAAGCAAAAGGCATAAGTATTCAAAGATAAACTTCAAATTGCATAACAAGTAAATCTACTTCAGAAACATGTAATCTGTTTTTGTGTATTGGTTTCTATTGAAGTAGACATTGTATAAGCACCTTTAACTTGTTGCATTAGTCAGTGATAAAATGAAAATTTAACTTTTTTTCAGATATTGTAAAAAAACAATTTTTTATTTAAAATAGAAGAAATAAGATAAATGTAAATAAGTCAGTAGTTGTAAAAAAGAAGAAGAAATTCTTGTCTATAAGGACGGGAATAATTTTTTCACTCAGAACTGTTAATATGTATAATAGGTGAATATTTTTTATAGTTAAAGGATACCAACGAATTGTTAAATTGTAAAACTAATGGACTGAATAGAGTAGTAAGTAGACTAGTTAAAAAAAAATACTTATTTTTATATTTTATTTTTGGGAATAGAGCCCACATAAAGTAACATTTCTTTTTATTATGTACAAATTTATTTAATATTTAACAATTTTACCTATTCTCAATAATCATATTAAAATATCTAAACTACTTTTTGCTTTTTCCAAATCATGTAAAAATTTGTAAAACTGATTTAAATTCATCTCTGTGAAAATAGACTTGGTCTTTCCATCTTCATCATAAAGTACTTTGAGTTGCAAAAAATTCTTTCCAACCTCATCAGTTCCACTACTTGCTACAGTCACTGTAATAAAATCCAATGAATACATTATTTTGTCAAAGCATCGAACATATTGCATATATTTTATTTATAATTTTAATTGACTGTGTTCTTATAATGAAAATAAAATAATCAAAGAAAAACAATTTTTATTTTTTTTCCTACAATAATATCGAAACAATTTTCATGAACTAAAATTTCACTTTTAGTACACCTTAAATTTAAACCAATGTGAAATTAAAAAAGGTGCACTTAAATAATTTTTTTTAATTAAAATAAATAAAAAGTTTCTTATTTGCTTGCATAAATAATAATGAATAATAACAATTAGTACCTCCAAAACGCCAAGAAACATCAATAATTTTGTTCAGTGGTACATTCTCCATTTTTATCAGCAATTTTCTTTATCCTTTAGAATAGCAATAACAGTTTCAAACATTAGAATAATTGCTTTTCACATTAACAATATACTACTATATTGTATATTAAATTTAAAATCCATTGATGTGTTCGATGCTTATTCAACAAACGTAAACATTTTTGAGGTTATATTTATATCTTTTCGCAACCACCTTATGCGATGACATCACGATGAGTATACTACGTTAATTTCGTAAAAAGCGTAAGAAATAAATTGAACGTATAGACGTAGAAAACAAAATTAACGCGTAATTCACTAATACTAAATACTAAAGAATTAAATACAAAAGAAATTAAATTAATTTAATTACAAAATAGCTAAAAGAATAACACAAAGTTGTTCGAATGCTTTATACAATGTAATGTTGCGTGTTTAAAGTTTGAATGTGGAAAATTGAGTATTTTTAGATAAAAAAATGTTTTTGGAAATTCGAGAAAAACTCATTTTTTTCAGTCAAATAATTTACGAGAAATTGTACAATTGAATATTTTACTTTTCGAACCGTAAAGTGTACAGTTTACATACTAGGGTAAAAAATTATAGTCACTTTGTGCTCATTAAGCAGTCAGGAAAGTTATTAGTCATTCAAAGCATGCGTCGTTTAAATGGATAGAATAAATGAAAAAATCACTAAGATTAAAATAAATTGACTTATACAGTCATTTTCATTAATTTTAGTGAATTTGTCACTATAACTCAACTTTAAGTAACTCCAAAATATATTATCTCAATTCTATATACAGTAACAAATGATAATGAAGAAAAAAAGTATCTCATCAAAATGAATTCAAAAATTCAAAAAATTGGAACAATTAAAAAAAATGTATTCATATCACTCAATAGCTGTAGAATTGAAACCAGCATTCTTACGAGAAGAACAAAATCGAAGTCGCAATTGAGTCAGGAAAATAACGATTCAACTTCTTGAAATAAGCAATATGAAAAAAACTCACTGGTTCATCGTTTCGAATTGGTAGATCTTTTCTGACCTCTTGTACACATATACTAAATTAATGCACTAATACGCGCATTAAAAGTCACTGTGTGTATTTAAAATAACAAACTAACAAAAAAAATAAAATTCCTCACCCCCATTTAACCCGAACCAAGCAAAGCACGAAAAAAAAATTCCAAAAGGTAATTGTCGCATCGGCCGGCCGAGCAATACGGTCAGATGGTAATTATAAATAATAATATTCATATAATAGATAAGGATAAATTATGTCGATGATCATCTTCAATATACAAACATCGACACAATTTCAGTTTAAGAGGGGAATTTATAACATCAAATGGTTGGGAGGGAGTTTTAATGACAGATTGTCGGGTGATATGTTATGACAAAATAAAGGGAATTTTAATGGCAGACTGCCGAGGGAAATAATTTTAGTATAATTTTAAAAGTGCTATAATACGATATGTGGTAATTGGTATACTAAATATTCATTGAATGTTTCATCAAGTTATAATTTTTAAATTGGTACTTAAAAAGCTTACCTTTAATTAATATGTGATACTGAATGTCTTCACATAGGAATTCTTTAAAATTAGAATAGTCAATATTATCTTATTCTCTGCAGTTATACTATTATTATCTATACTGCTTCCTTTCCATTTTTAAAAATAATTATTTCCTTGTAGAACTTCATCACAATCTAGGTATTTTTCCATTGATAACGAAACAATTTTACAATCGTATTCACGCATTTAAAAGTAGTTGCAAAATCCTGCCATTGTTTTTTAAAGAGATGATTTAAAAAAGCGAATTGTCACTTTAAAAAAAAATTTTGAATGGACAATTGGTAAAATTTGAATGGACAATTGGCAAAATTCGAATGGACAATTGGCAAAAAAAGTCAAACAAAACATAAATTATTAAAGAATAGAAAATCGAGAAATGAGGACGGACTCGCACAAATCTGTATTATTTTGTTAAAAAAGTTATACTAATAAATGGGTAAATAACGATTGAAAAAATGTTTCATTGCAAGATAAAATCAACATCTGTATTCTAATCGTCCAGTGTGTTCATGAAAATTTTTAAAGTTACATTTTTTATTCGGCAGCATCTACAAATAAATATAAAATTTATCATTCGTTCCTTTACAGAATTAATAAAATTTAATTTAATGCCATGTTTTTTTTAAAATATTACTCACACTTGTACTTGCATAATAAATATATATATAGAATAAATTTTACTCACAGTACCTTTTACATATACATATACATACATATTATATATAGATATAATAAAATAAAATCAACTCTTTTGCACGATTTTAGTATTACATTACTCTGTTACTTTAAAAGAATTAGGGGAGGGGGGGGGTTGTAATGGTGCACAGCTTGGGCGGCACCATTTTCTGCAGAACTCTGGCATTCTTTATGCCATTTATATCGTCGTAAAAAATAACGAAGAACTATAGCTGTAAAGAAAATGTATAATTAGTCTGCTAACAATGAGAAATGAAGGTATAAATAATTATGTATATATATATATATATATATATTATTGAATCCCTATATAAGCAATGTATGAACGCAGATAAGGGGTTAAGGGCTTAATTGGCAATTTTTAAGACTATAGCGGGTCAAAAAAATAAGGGGAAAATGGGGTCTAAAAGGTAAAGCGGACAAAATAGCAGTACTACATACAAAAGCGACCACTATGTTGTCCCCTTAACTTAGGGGCAGTGGGGGCCTAACAAACATGAACGTAGAAAAAAGTGGGGCGTTATTGGCTGGGGCACACAAAAATATAAAAAATTGTATACGTGTTACATACATATTTAGTTTAACTATATAAATATATAGTTTGCTTATCTCATATAGATGTATGGAGATATACATAATAATTAATTATACATATACCTTTTTTAAATGAACATTCTTTGCCAATATTTTTGGCAAAAAATTTCATTAATTTATGATTTACGTTGATTTTGAGAAGTAAAGAAATACTTCTGTAGTTCATCCAAATGGTGCTCAGCTTTTTGGGCGGCACCATTTTCTTCTTGTGGGAAAAGGGAAAAACATTTAAACTAATATTACATTTAAAAAACTGCAAAGGGATTCTGGACATTTACGAAAAACGCATCTTTCAAATATCCAAATAAATAAACTAAAAATTTATATTAACAAAAATAAAAATTTGATTTCGGTTTGGAGGGCTGGGAGACGCTTACGTTGAAAACGGTGCTCAGCTTTTATGGGC
>JAWWEN010047721.1:0-11796 GCA_035582955.1 Sycophila texana
ATTTAGATTCCGTTACTAAACTCCATTTTACTATACAAGCTAGTATGATTTAAATATACGATTTTTCTCGGTGTATGAAAGTGTGAAAATTTGCTCTTTGAAGTTATAACGTTAAAAAAGTGGAAATTCACTCTTTCATATTTAGACGATCTCTAAGCAATAAAGAATACTGTATATTGACAATGCATACAGTTGTACGAATTATTTTTTAAAAAATCAGAAGAAAAATCAATTTAATAATAATAATATAGTTACATAAATCTTCTAATTAATTAAAACAAAGAGATAACAATTAATTTAATTTATAATAGTCAATTTTTTTCTTCAAAAAGATTGCTCCAATTTCCAGCGAGGATATCCTAGCGCCAGTGGGTTACGAGACCCGCCTCTAAACCCTTTGAATTTACATCCAACTCGGTTAGCCGCAAAGGGCGCGCCCGAGTTCAAGAAGGAACGGTCCGAGAGCTCGCGCGAAAATAAAGCATCATTCCGGTGCGAGCGCGCGATGCCAACATCTGGCAAGAAAGTTCCGCTCTTATTATTTCCCGAACTGTCCTCGGTGCCCAAGATTTACAGCCTGGTCGATGCAGCGCGTTGCAGTGCTTCTCCCCTCTGCGTATATAGCTGCGGCGCGATAAAAAAAAAAAGAAATAAAAGCAGCGCGCGCGAAGCTTGTTACGCGGCGGTGCGGACGATCGGGGAGGGGAAAAACGCGTGTCCCGATGGGTATCGGGACGATCGCGCGGTAATCCATATTTACGCGCGTAATCCGGCCATTAAAAGCACCGAGCTTGAATTTATTTAGCCGCGAGATATGGGATTTTTAGACGAGGGGGCGAGGAGAGGAGGAAGGGGATGGGGTGGAGGTGCCGCTGCGCCGAAGCTATCGGGGCCAATTGCAGCGAGTAAATCAAACGGAAGTATCGGGGCGAAGCTGATCGTTTGCCCGGGTCTTGCGACGCCCCGACGCCGAGTGCCTTCCTCTAATGGCAAGTGCACCAAATTTCTTGCGGCGTATTGGCGTTATTCAATGATTATACGCAATTGATTTTACTGGGAGAATTATCTTCCCCGGAATTCCCGATATTATCCTTGAGATATAGCCCTCCTATGCAGTCTTTGCGGAGATTGAGACTGATTTATTTTCGAGGAAAAATTAAGAATTTTTGCTGTTCTTTTTTCGTTGTTTAATCTACTGATAATTGCCTGAAATTAGTTTCGAATGGTACGTTCTTTTGTTGGTTAATTCACGGGAGTCAATATTGCTATTATTGATATAAATATTTGTGCATAGAAAGTCGTTGATAACATTTCACAGCACAATTTTACGGTATCGTGAAGGTATTTAATAATAATGGAAATCAATTTGTTTGCTTTATTTCGATCGGCAAAAATGGAAACTTGCTGATCGTCTTTGAACGAACATCAAGTATTGTTCACAAAGAAATTGTAAAATAAAGCGATATAGGAATTTTTCAAATTGCTAATTTAAATCTAAAAGAATTCCATACTCTTTTTCAATATTTTTTCTAATTCATATAGTGCCGGTTGTAACAATGAAAAATAGAATGACCGTCGTATAAAAATATAGTTAAAAAAAAAATAGGCGAATAAAATGAACTAAAAGAATATAATGAAAAAATAATTGCCAGAGCAGAGCCAAGCAAAGTGAATTGACGGTAACTAGATAAATCTTGAAACAAATAGAGTTAAATTGGAAAAGTTAACGCTGCTATGAATGTATTTTTTGTAATTTAATTTGATTTAACCGTTCGAACAAACGAGCAGAAAGTTTGTTAAAGCGGAAAGACGAATGTGAGAGGTATAATCTTAATAAGCAAACCCGAAAAATTTTACATTATTAGGTACGTTTGCAAGTGTATTTACAGATCAGCTTTTGGATTTAATTGCCTTTTTTTCAATTACATTCTCAGCGCGGCACTTTAATAAAGCTCAATCGATAATGGCTTTTTTTTTATACAAAATCCTTTGCAGAACGAACTCGAAAATTGCACAGGCCGCCAACAACATATATTATGGTTATGTATTTTCTTCGACAACAATTTAAACCTGTTTCGTGCTATAAATTGAAACAAAGAAAACAATTAAATAAATGCACTGGCGCGAAGAAACATTTTAATTACTAGAATTAAATTTATAAAAAAAAAGGTTCCAATAACTTTTCATCCCCGCTATAAATGAATAACTTCATCTCTGTTTTACCACCCTCTGAATTTAATCCAGTGAAATCCCACTGAATTTCAAAAAAGTGACATATTTTTGACTGATAAACAGTGAAATTTCACTATTTTTCAGTCAAAAGTATGTCATTGCTTTGAAATTCAGTGGGACTTCACTGGACTAAATTTAGAGAGCACTTTGATCGCATAATTTACGCAGATTGCCTATCAATGCTTAAACAGTCTGATTTATAACTAAATCTAATTCAATCTTTGCCTTTTATGCGTACATACTTTTTCGATAAAAAGTTGTTTTCAATAATCACTCGCTTAGAATTCAAGAAAAAATTATTCCAAATAAAATAATTAATTAATTTATCGATGCATTTCTGAAAAACATCTCCTTTTAATCGGAATTTAAAATTTATCCAACAAAAGCCGGGCGAAACGGGGGTAAACAGTCGGGCCATTAAAATTTTTTTCACTTAGGCGAACTTCATTGGCCCTCGGCCACCGAGTGCGTAAATACAAAAGCGCACAATATTAACTGCCCCGTGACAAACGAGCGGGCGCGTTATCGTTATCGCGTTAGCCCGTGTCGAAGGGGGTGCGCGTGGAAGGGATGGAGATCGCGAATTATTTCGCCGATAATATGGCCGGCGAAATGCAGGAAGCGGGATGTGTGCCGCCCCCTCCGCCTTTTTTTACGGCGCTTTATGCGACGCGCCGATAATACAGCGACGGAAGCGCAGTCGCGGATGTTAATGCCGTCGGGAAAAAGGCATAGCGTGTTTTGCACGATTTTACGCATTGTTCGCGGGGATATACATTGTACGTCGGTTTCCCCCAATTTATTTTTTTCCCCTTTTTTTTTTCAACGGGTTCGTATTAAAATACTCGCATCTGTTATGCATTCTTTTAAATTCCGCTGCTTGTTTATACACACACATACCCGCTAATTTATTTGCAGTGCTAAATAATTTACTTGAACGGCGAATTCTACGATCTGCTGTTAAAATTTACGTTTAAAAAGTACCTTTTTAAATCGAACGACGAGGAAAATTCTTTTGGAAACTAGCCAACGCCATTCGAGGCGTTAAAATAGCTGGAAAAATAATTCACAGAATTTTCTGAACTTCATTTACTTTCAGGAATCTATACATGCAAACGCAATTTCAATTATTATCATTTGCGGTTCGGAAAATTTAAAAGCCAAGTATATATACAAAAAATAAACCAATAAATAATCTTGCCACTCTTAGCGTTACTTTGCAGACTAAACGACGCTTCCCGTGAGATATCGAAACAATTACAAAATATATATAGCCGACTAAACGGCTGCATCGTGTACCGGTCAGCGGCCATAAAGCCCCCAGGATGATTCACGCCAACAATCGCGCAACAATTTGGCCTAATCGCGGCGCGCTATATCCACACGTCTTCCTCCTTCTTCCCACCCTCGCCCCGACCACGGCGTATAAGATTACGATCTTAATAACATAATTGAAGCGCGCACCCGGTTTCTAAGTGGTAACTCGAAACCGCGCGAGTGCGCCGGTGCACTCCGACGCACGCGCGTCCAGCGGGGAGAAAGGAAAAGAGAGAAATAAAAAAAAAAAAAAAAAAAAAAAAAAAAGCGGGAGGCGCGCGCGCGGGCTATTCAAGTCTGCCCCGCAATCGGTAGCCGGGATATACACATTGCGCCGCTCTCTTTCACTCTCTTTCTCGCGCGGGGGGCTTTTCGCCTTATAAAAGCAGGGCCTCGTTCACTTTGTATCCTCATCAGCGTTAAGGCCTGATATAACTGCGGCTTTTTGCAGCGCGAAGGGGTTGGGTTGAGAAACCTCTTCATTTGCCCCGGTTCCTTTCTGCAGCCGCCGCGTTATGACGCTCCGCGCGCCGTAAAATCGCTAATTACTAATTGAATGATGGCGCACTTTTACGAGGAGTTTTATGTACACGCGCGAGATCAGCGCGCGTACGCCTTTTCGCTCGCCGCCTTTCTCTCGTGCGCGTCTTCTTTATTCCCCGAAGTGGCTCTCATATCGGAGCCGTTATCGAGAGGAAAAAGCCTACTTTACGCGCTGCAGCCTGTATTTTTAGCTTGTTCAATTTTAATGGCGTCGGTTAAACTCATTGTAGCTATAATTACGCCGAGTATAATTCGCAGCCGCTACGCCGATTGGATTATTTTGCGCGCTGTGCAAGAGCGATTTCTTCTGCTCCGCTTGAAGTTCCACTTTCATGACAAAGTTTTGTAATTAATTCGGTCGGCAGGATTATTAAATTTGACTAGATATTTCAGCGAGGATGCGGAAGCGCTGGATATTTCAATAAGCGCCGTAAGATTTTATGATATCTCTCTATATAGGAATTTTCGAGCTGAATTATTGAGCCAACCGCAGATGGGTAAAATACATTAAATCGATCCTCCGGGTAGATTTATGTAAATAGGATTTTCTCGATAAACCTATCGTTAATCGCTGTAAGTTGATCGTAATGGCTTTAAAGTGCCATGGAATTTGATTATGATGAAATATCCCTTTTTTTAAGTCGCGAATTTATCGGTTTATTACTTTACATTTTCATCAATTTCTTCTAGCGGATCGATGTACATTACAAGCAACAAATTTAACAATGCAAACGAGAAATAAATAAAAATAAAGAATGTACTCAAAGCAAAATTTTATGCTGCACGAAATTCCTTTCGCTAATTTAGCAAAACATCCGAGGCATTTTTTTCGCTCAAACAACACAGTCTCCGTAAGCTTTCCCTTCAAAACGAGAACGTCTCTCAGCGGATCCTCGCGTTTCTCAAAATGACAGGGGGTAAAAAAAACAGGGACAACCGAGATTTTTCGCGGCATCTCGGAGAAAGAGACTTTAAAAACCGCTGTAAAACATTGTCAAGACGAGAAAGGAAGGCGGTTTAAGCGCTCGCGCTGCACACCCGGAAACCGCCGGCAGAGAGAGAGAGAGAGAGAGGATCGCGCGCGAATTTTAATCTGCGCGCGGTTTTCCCGCCGCGGCGTTCGCGGAACAATTTCCCCGGGCGTAATAACGTAACGAGGCGCGGCGCGCGCCCCGAAGGGGAAAAAAGGAGCGAGAACTCGCGAAATCGCTCTACGGCCGGGCAGTCACGCGGCTTCTTCCCCCCACCGCGCTGGTTTTGCCTCATCGTGCATTACTGCGCTTCGTTCGCGCGCAGTTTTCCTCATTGTTTATGCTCGTGCATTTATTGCTAAGCTACTTTTTGCCTGGACGGAGAGTCATTACCGCCCTGGCTCCTCGGAATTCAATTTAGCCGGCAACGAATCTATTGCTCGCGAGCTGCAAAAATTTTTGAATTGCCCAAAGAGTATAACTCACCTCTCCCCCCCCCCCATTTTTTTTCTTCTTTTTTTTTTCTTCATCTTTTTCAATTTTCAAGAGCGGTGCAGGATACAAATGGGGTTCGTGTTTTATTGAATTTTCTGAATTCTTGCAACACCGACCGAGGAAACAGGAATATCGGCTAAATTTGGTTCGTTAAGTAGAGCGGCTCTCCCCCCGCCGTGACTTCTGATTGGACCGACTTTTCCGGAATTCAATTAGTGTTCTATTGATCTTGAAAACTCTAGAATCCATCGGCATCTTGAAAAGAAATTTAAAATCTCCCGAGTTACTTAAAAGCCATTATCTATTTCAAAGGAAAAGCACTTTCGAAAAGGCTCTCATTCTCCCACAAAAGAAACTCAAAAGGATCCATTTTTCCCTCTTCCCGCAAATCGAGCGAGAGAAAAAAGGCTGCGGGCCCCTCCTCGCTCGCGGAAAACTAATGCCCACCAAGAGTATGAAGTACCTACCCGTACGTTTTCGACAATATTCCGCTCTTCCGGAATTCCGTCGACGTGAAAATTCGCGCACGCGCCATTAAAATTCTACACGCAGGTAAGCGCGGCTCGCGCAAACGCACATAATCGCCCGGAGAGAGCGAGAGATCGAAGACTCGCTCGCGATAATAACCCGCGCGCGCACCTGCCGTGGTATACTACTATATATAGATAGGTGCATATGCGCGCGGGTAGGGCTCGGACCCCGCTGGCGCTCGCTTTAAAATTCAAACGCCGCGCGAGTCGGAGGCGGACGATTGTTTCGTGGCTGAAAAAGAACGAGACGGAGGAAAAAGATACACCCCGCGTAACGAGATCGGCCGGCGAACAAAGTAAAGGGGAGCACATGGGGTTATTCTCTCTCTTTCTCTCTGCAAGTGGGAAGTTTCGCTTTTTGGCTGAGCAGTTCGACTTGTTACAGGGCTGTGTTTTACAATGCTGAAAGTTGTGTTGAGTTACGGGTATAAAAAAAAAAATTCACCACTAGAAAAAGGCGTTATACTTTGTAACGGTTGAGACTCTTGTTACTTGAGACTCTTTAAAATACTTAGATAACCGGGAAAATTTAGAAAAAGTCATGACATTCGATGAATGTCTGCGAGCAACTTTTAGTGTAACAGATATTTTTTAAAAATTTAAATATAAATATTTTAATATACATTTTAATAAAATAATTTAACTACTATTTTGTTGACTGTATAAAACAATATTTTATTAAATGTTATGATTAATTTCGATTCGATTTCGTAACTCTGTTTTTCTCTGAATTTAACTTTATACACTGCCTATGTAAAATTGTTCATTCGCTCGTAATTTAAGTTAGCTTCTTGCTTGTACACTAAAGATTGACGGAATCTTTGAATGACTCCAAAATTGACTGTGATATATCACATACCTTCCATTTTATTTATTTATTTATTTATGTATTTTATTATTATATTATACTGTGATAGTATTCCAAAGAATATGAGATCCTTGACCAAAATTACTAGTTTTTGTTATATGCTGTTTCTATAATCAAATGTATTTATTTCCTCTGTATTTATTGTAAATTTATTGTTCACATATTATTGTTATTTTTTGTAAATTTTGCCGTAAGGTAAATAAAGGACTATCTATCTATCTATCTATGTACGATTGACTTATTTACTCTTTTAGAAAACTACTGCATATTTTTCTGGTTTAATGAAAAAAATTAATAAACCCATTAATCATTACAACCGCCAGTACTTGATATCCGTACAAGCTTAGTGATCATTATTAATTATCTACATGTTTGTATATAGTCTTAAAAAAAAAATTATAAAGTACTAAAAGATATTATCATACGAATTAAAGTTAAAATAATGAAAACCAAAATATTTATAACATCTTTCTTAAAGTAGGTGTAATACGACGATACGTTCATTAAATCTTCAATATTTTGTAGGAACTTCCTCTTACTCCTCGCTCAAACAATTGGTAAAACTAACACCTAACTCGAGGGAAGCAACAAGGCAAGGGACAAGCCGAATGAGAGCGAGGGAGAGCAGGAGTCGAGAGTCAGAAGAGGGATAAAAGTGCAGGGCTAAAGAGGTGCGGTGTCGGCGGTGTGCATCTGGTTCGTGCGCCGCGCCGGAGAATAATAGGGTAATACTCGCGCACGCCGAGCAAAACACCGGCAGCCCCAAGGCAGAGAGCGAGCGAGAAAGAGAAAGACAGACAGAAAGAGAGAGAGAGAAAGAGGTTGAGTCTTTCCATAATTGGCCGCCGACTACCGCGCGCTACGTGCGCATGCATCTCTCCTGTTCCCTCTTCTTGGCCTTGCAGCTTCTTCCTCCTCCTCGCCTCGTATATCGGGGGGCCCTTTGGCGAAACGCGCCCCATTGTATTTATATGCGCGCGAGTGCCGTTGTTGAATACGATTCCGAAATTTTTTTTCCGCGGGGAAGGTCGCTGCCGCCACGAGGACGTGGGTCTTTCTGCGGCTGCGGCCTTTTTAGTTAGTTTTTTGTGTCGTTCGAAATTATCGCGGTTGTTTTTTTTTTCTTTTGCTGGATTTCTTTCGTAGAAAGTAAGGCGCGGTTGCAATATTGAAGCCATATTTTGCAAACTTAAAATAGTAGTGCTTCAAATTAAATTCCTTACTTTTTATTTTGCCGGGGGTTTTTCATTTCAGTGTCTTTTTTAATAAAAGGTTCCAAGGGTTTATTCATTGCACTTATTGGCAAACTATACTTTACAATCATACCCTAATCATTTTTTAAGACTAAATATCCTTGTGTTTTAGTAAGCTAGAAGCATCAATTTAATTCATAAAATGATATTTCATCGAGCAGCTTAAACTTGAAAAACGTAGGAAATAAAATGAAAAACGCTGCCAACTGCACTGGCACAATGCTTTCTCGTAGAGATGTCTGCATCTCTAAATAAATTGAAAACTATCCATCGGCTCGTTCAGCAGTTATGAAAATTCCAACATTTTCCTAATTCAAAAAATACAGAAATAGTTCTTAAATCGAAACTAATTTATAGAATTACTTAAAATTTTCAGGTGGTTTTATACGAATCAAATGAAATTTGTGTGCAAAACTTGAAAATAATCAACCACTTCGTGCCAAAGTTACTAAAATTTTCAAATTTTCAAAAAACAATAAATAGCTGTAAAATTTAAACTAATCAACAAAAATACTTGAAATTTTCAAGCGGGCTCAATACAAATGACTGTAAAATGTGTGCAAAATTTGGGAATAATCCATCGCGTCGTTTACAAGTTAAAAAGGGGGAACGACATACGCACATAAATACGTACGTACGTACGTACGCACATACGTACATACATACAGACATTTTCTAAAAAGTAATTTTTTGGTCTTTCTGAACCTATAAATAAGTACTCTTACGTCAAAATCTGAAGATCGAAAAATTTTGGCGACACAAGGCTTTCTCTCAAGGCTTTCTCTATGAGAAAGCAAAAATTACTGTGAATCCGTGTAATCAAATTATACAATGAAACGAAGGCTAAAATACGCTATTTTTCCTGTCCGATTCAAAATAAAAACCCTGGCCAAAAAAAAAAAATATCCAAATATTCCGACAAGGGTAATGCCGGGGCTCGTGAAAGCATCTTTGCCGACCTAATTCAAGCTTAATTGCCGAGCTCCGGCCGCGTGGCACAATACCGCTCGGCCGACCGCGAAAGTTGGTCCGCAGGGGACTCGTTGTCGTTGCCCACGACAGATGCTATCTACGGGCGTCCTCGCAAAGTCCGGCCGAGGTCCGGCCGAGCGCGCAAAACCCCGAAAAACCCACATACGGAGCCCGGAGCCGCGCTGCGGGATTTAAAGTTTTCGGGAGCTATGTACCGGCCACCGGAATAGGCCTGGTTTGACGTGCGGGTCCATTGTGCTGGCTAGCCGGTGACTTTGAGGCCGAGTGCATGTGCACGGCGGCTGCCGCCCGGCTCTCCTTTGCCCTCCGCGGCGTTTCGCACGGTGAAAACCTCACGGTCGTATTGATCTTGAAGAAGGTGTGTATGTGTGTGTGTGTGTGTGTGTGTATGCAGTCGCGCGGTCGATGCTCCTTGAAAGCCTATAGTCTACTTCGTTGACAGTTTTTTTTTTTTTAATGTCGTTAAATTGCAATTGTTTATTTTTTCAGTGGAGCGGAGAGGAAAGCTTCAACAAACAGCTGAATAGAGGAAAAGGAATTTTTTAGAATGCTTACGTGGCTTTCGAGTGGGTGAACGTCAAAGGCTTTTAATTTGCATGCCTTTGAAAAGGTACTGTTTCGGGGAATTCCAGTGACACTTTGAGAAAATAGCTGCGCTATCAAAAGTATTCGTATATTGCGGGTCGTATGACACACGTAGCCAAGTTACAATTGTGTTTTGATCCCGACATTGTAAATTTAATTTAACTCATTTTGCATTCTAAGAACACCTATGTAAGTAAATAATAAAAAAAATATATATTTATAAATAAGTTTTAGATAACAATAAATAAAAAATTGAAAATTTTCAATTCTATCCCCTTATACAATCATATAATATACTGCACCACTCCATCTCCCATCGACATATAACTGATTGAATTGAGAGGAAAAAAAATATATTCAAAAGTAAAAATCCCCATGAAAATAGTGCAGTAATTCGCAGGCGAAACTCAGAATGTCAATAAGGCCGGCTCAATAAAACGCAGCGCGTAAAGTCGAATCAAAAACCAGCTCGTGATCGTCCCACGGTGAGAGCGAGCGAGGCAAGCGATCGTCCCACCTCTTGGGGCCCGCATAACGGCTCCTCGCATCCGATTTTTCTATCATATTAAAACTGCGCGCGCGCGACACTAGGCCGCGCGATAAAAGCCGCCTCGCGGAGGAGGAGGAGGAAAAGAGGTAGAGAGAGAGAGAGAGAGAGAGAGAGAGACTTATCGCGGCGCGCGAGATTCCCTCGACCCGAGGAGGAGGAAGCCCGTAAGAAAAGAGCCGTGAGGAGGGGAGTTAAGGACGCGAACGTGCTCGCGCATAATCGAGCATTACTCTCGGGGGCTAAGCGCGAGGAGCTGATAGACGGCACCGCCGGCAGTAAACAACCGTTATTACCGGCGTGCGCGCGTAATAACGCGCGAGCGGCGTATTATATGAGAAAACCCCGTCGGCCCGGCTGCCGGGAGACGCGATCATCATCGCGCTATGGGAATAAAATCTTATGTATAATAGAGAAATAAATGATTCGCGGGGAGGACTCAATCGCCTTGGTTTACTCCTTTTTACACTTACGCCCGCGATCCAGTATTCGCAGGTGCGATTGCGGGATATCTCCTCGCCGGTCACTTATATATCGATACCTCCGAGTGTATTTATTTAACGACACTCGAGGCTAGTGATAATTTTTTTTTCTTTTTAATGTGTGATGACTCATCTTTGCTAAGTGGGGGGTAAATTAGGTCTAATTAAAATTTAAATCTTATTAACGTCTCAGATTTAGCGGCGATTTTCGTTTATTATTGATAAGATAGAAGCTAATAAAGTTTCGTAAGACACGATGATCCGAGATCCCTCGTTAGGCGCGCAACGTAAAAGCTACTTTAGAATTATTTGCAATAATTGCGCTGCATAATTCGCAAAATACATTTTGCATTTTTATATTATATTTAAATTTGTGTTATCAACTTAATAACTCAAGCGTCCAGGCACGCAAATGCACAACAGTTATAAGAATTGCATTTATACTGTGAGAATTTGCGAAAAGCAAGGAGAAATTATGTTTTGATTATTTCAAATAGAGGAAAGTTCACGGGAGGCGAAATTAGCGGGTAATTTCGTTGAAGAATTACTCGTGTCGGTGTAATATTTCATAACGCAGCTACTCATTTGCATTTCATCATGAAAAATCCGGTATTAACCCATTTGCACGGATATCATGAATTTGTTGAATAATTCCGTACAAAAATGGTAGAATCATCCGCACACTTGAATAATACAAGAAATACATTAAATTTTTTCTTCTACATTGCCTTTAAAGCCGTGCTTACTTTAATCCATTATCTCAAAACCTGCGCGAAACAAGAAAATTTTACGATTCCACCGTAATTAATAATAAAGTCTGACCCGTAACACGGAAATCCCCGCAGATTTACAAAACACAAACCACCATATTATTCATTCATTTGTAATAATTGGAAAGAATAGTGAAAAATTCCATTATATCCGTCTGATAGAATATTGAAAAATAATCGACACGTATTTTTTTCTTTTTTCAATTGAAC
>JAWWEN010047732.1:0-11796 GCA_035582955.1 Sycophila texana
GTATACTTTGTATTAAAAAAATTCGCAAAAAAATGCTTTTTTTGAACCCATTATACCATACCCCCCCCCCCCTTAAAATTCGTAGCAAATCCGCTGTTAAAATAATCAAAATTAATATTATCTGTAACACATTAAATAAATTACATTATATTATTATACGTAAAAAAAGACAATGTTTTTCTTTTTATAAAAATTTTATGTAAACAGTGTCATCACCGTGTAAATGGAAAAATTGTTCTAAAAGCATTCTCTTAAATTACGCGCGATTTATAGGCACACTTATCCGGATTACAAAATATTTTTTGTTCGAGAGTTTCCGTGCCGGCGAGTCCGAGCAACTCCGCGGCACTGCGGCTATTGTTTATCCGCGGTAGCGGCTGAACAGCTGGATGTATTTTTAAAGCGCTGAAGCCAGCAGCTTTTTTTCTAGAGAAGAAAACGTTGTTAAATTATTTATACCCCAGAGTCACGCGACTTGTTTACTGCGCTGGCAGTCCACTTTCTTGCCAAAGTCAGAAAGTTTCCCGGGTCAGTGATTTTCTGCGCCGAGTGTAACGCACTTTTTTTATTTATTTGAATAATAATCATAAAAAATCAGAATAAAATCATCGATGATAATTTGCGTATATAAAGTCCAGGAATAATTGATGGAAGGTAGTTTCAGTGGCTTTAGTTCACGTATACCTAACTTTGTAAAGTACCCGTCAATAATTGACTCCTTTGGTCAATTCAACTTCTTAACCATAAGGCACCGTGCATTAAATTGTTAATCTTGACCATAAGTAAGCTTCTACTTCGATTCGATGGTTACCCAATACCTAAATGTCTTATTAGTCTCTCTGCAAGCTATGAGTTTAGTTCAGCTGTATATATCATGTAAATCGTTATTTTTGTCATGCTAAAGCCTATAGTTGCAAAAAAATCTAGTAAATTAAGTTATTTACGGAATTGACAATGTAAATCTAAAGTAGACCTGATTATAACATTTAAAAAAAGTATAATTGTTGTATGTCTTTAGCAAAATAAAATTTTTACAATTAAATATTTAAATCAATGTACATGTACTTTTTGCAAAATAAAAATTAACTAAAAATTGCATTAATTAAACGCTTAATAACGAAATTTTTGCGCTTATTTGCAGCATCAGAGTAAATCATCGCGCCACCTTCGAACAAAAAAAAAAAAAGTTCCACAGATTAGTGCAGGAATCAGTGAAAATTGTACAACGTCACGATCGAATCAAAAAGCAAGCACGTAATCCGTCGAAAAAAAAAGCTAAAGATCGAGCCCATCAGCACTCCTCGGTCTTTCGACATCTAAACATTTCAAACAAAAGGTCGGGACAAAGAAGCGCGGAGCTGATGTTCTCCGCCTCCCTCGCGCTTATTCCTCGTATCACGCTAGAAAAAAAAGCGCGCAGCTTGTACAGGAGGAGACGCGCGAGCGGAAGAAAAGAAACGGAGAGTCTCAATTCAAGTCGAGGAATAATAGAAGTGACGAAGGCAAGGATCGAAATCCGAACGCCGCGCCTTTGCCGCACACACGTGCACACGTAAATTCACACGTACACAGCAAACACACACACACACACACACACACACACGCACACGCACACGCACACGCACACGCACACACACACACACACACACACACACACACACACACACACACACACACACACACACACACAGCAAACACACACACACACACACACACACACACACACACCTGGGTGGGTGCTCACGCTTGCGATGGAAAAGAGAAAAGAGGAGCCGCGGGCGGCGCGAGTGGAGGGTACTGATGAGTCAGCCCGCGTGCGCCGCGCGGCCGATGCGGAATGTCGCTAATGAGCCGAGTGCAGCACTAATCCGCAGTTCACACGAAAGCGACGAGCTTATGCATGAGTTGTTCTCAAGAACATCTGTAGATCGGGAGATTTTTTCTTTCTGTTTATCGTTTTGATTCGTAAGAAGTGATAGGAGGTGTGCCTCTGATGATAAGGAGTGGATGCTCTCATTGGAAAATTATTTTTGTTGTTTTAAGGACACTGAGAGAGAAATTTGGTAATTTTCAAATATAAACATTTACTTCAATAGTACTTGTTAAATATTTCCTTGAAATCAAGTAATTATTTTTTTGAAACTACTATAAATTTATATAGAAGCAAATAAATTAATTTAGTTTTAAAGAAATAGTTAACGAGTATAATACTATTGAAGTGAATAGTTACTTAAAAATAGCAAAAAAAATTTCAGTTGATAACTTCCCTTCATCTGTAAAATTTGATCATCAAGATCTATACGAAAATGTACTGATTTAAAGATTAGATATTATATCAGAATGTTTCAAAAAAACTGAGCACTTTGTGATGTATGATTATTTAATGTATATGCCAGTATAGTAGAATAATTAAAAAAATTTTACGCATCAGATTTCATGATAAATTTATTTAAATTAATTCGATGGCACCAAGATCTGAATTCGTCTGAATTTAATATTTAATATTGAATTATCAAATAATTTTTGGTTTGTTTAATGTAAATGATTATTATTATCATTTGAGTTTCAATATCCATATAATTGAATTTTCAAAACAAAAATAAAATAAAATAAATTAATAATAATAATTTAAACATTAAAAATGAAAATCTTAAATAAATGCCTGCAGATAAGTTTTTAAATGTGGAGCCATAAAACTAATTATATTATCCACAAAACAAATGAAATTTTTTTCTTTTCAATATAATATCTTAATGTTCAAAATTTTTTTATTAATTAGTAAACTTTTAAGTCTGTACGACATAACAAAAAAATCTGAAAATTCGAGGCGCTAACAATAAACTATCTATAACTAGCCCCTTTCTTTATATAAGAATTGATAATTTCAGAATTTCTAGATGATGATTCGTGCGGTAAAAAAAGTGTTTTATCATCATCGAAAAATTCTATACCGTCGAGATCCTGACGAATCAGCTGATATGTCGCACGCGAAATCCCCTCCTGAATTTCGCGCTCGCGGTGCTGCAGGTACCCCCCTCCCCCCCTCCCGCGAGTGACGCTCGCGCTATCATCTTGCCGAGGCGCTCGCGAGCACGGATGAGTTTGCTCCTCCTCGTCTCCTTTGACGGCGCTCGTGCGGCCTATAATTTGAGCCGAGGACACGGCGGCGCGTCTCTTTTCTCGGGCTCGCAAGTAGCCAAGGTCGCCGAGGCGATTCACTTCCTCAAACGATCGAGCGCTGCCGAGTCTGCTTAAATCCGAGACCAGCGCGCGCTGATTGTGTTACAGACTGGGATATGATCTTTTATACAGTTTCGCGGTGGACTTGACGTGAAATTCTTATTTTATGATTCATTGGATTCGGACGATGGGGCGATCTGATAAGAGCTTTTTTCTTTCTTGTTTGTGAGAGATAAAGATTTTTTTTTTAGATACTGGATGATTTTACGGTGCTTCAGAGTACAACAGTTTATTTTCTAGATTATTTTATTCGATTTTTATATTTATAGAAATGTTTATTAACGTGATGTTATATGTTTCCTGTATTCTTAAAACTGTACACGTATATGTTTATCAAAATTTTCGTACAGTTTTGTAATAAAAATTTTTTTTTAATAAACATAATTACTGTTGTGCATATGCACAAGTAGATCTTTCAGATTGTCACTTTTTATTTTAATTAATGATAATTCATCATAAAAATCAATAAATTTTATACAAAACATGTGTACGCACGATATACATGTGTATACACGATAGATCGAATGTCATTAATAAAATAATACTCTTTTCCATAAAAATTTTGGATTTCGTACAATTTAAAAAAAAAAAAATCATTTAAAATCATTATAGCCAAAACATTCCTGTATTTACGCGCCCGAATCGTATTGTTTCAACTTATTCTTTTTCTCAGTGTAAGTATGCGCTTCGCCTCGGCTCGTCGTCGGGATCCGCGCGTCGGTAGCGACACGAGGAACCCGTCCCCGGCCGGTCGCGCCATCATAGCCCCGGCGCTCTTTATTATCCGTCAGCGGGGCTGAGCGAGAAAGAGAGTAAGATAAGATTGCCCGCAGGGGCGCCGCCGCAATAATCGCGGCAAACCGGTACACCGGGTTCGCGTGCGCGGCCGCGATCGCGCGTGGGAACTGGTCTGCGGGCCTCGCGCGCGCACTTTACCCGCGGTTCTGCGACTGTATATATATATATATATATATATATATATATATCTCGGCCGCGCGCGGGATTGCGCGAGATAGCGCAAGAAAGAGCGAGCGCGGGTTAGCAGGATTAGTGCCTCCGCGGAACAATGCCGCCGACTGTGAGCTCGAAGCGTTCCGCAAGGCTGCATGCTGCGGAGCGGAGTCCTCCGCGCCTGCGTCTATATGTCCGTCCTTTTCTGTCGCGAGGCCTCGGCAGGAGCGATACTTTCGCGGGAGATGCGACTCGGTTCACCGTGGCTGCCGCGCTCCGTTGCGTCTTTTTTTTCTCCTCTCGCGGGAGAGTAGATGCCTGTTTCGCAGGATGGAGGTGAGATCGGTTCTTGGAAGGCCGCTGCGCTGCGCTGCTGGATGTTGTGTCAGGTTTGACGGCTGGGATCTGAGGGGGGCATTGTTTCTTGCTCTATTGACGGTGTGCGCGCAGAGTTTTTATCTGGAGGTTTGAGTTTTACCGGAGTTGTGCGGAGATATTTTTAAAACGAATTCCCAGAGTTTGGTGAAACATCGCGATGGTGTATGTTTAATTGTTGCGTTCTTAAAGTATAAGATTATGAGGCATTGTTGCTTTTTTAATTTATTGAAATTTGGGTCGAAATGTGTCCAAATCTATTAACAGCTTACATTTGCCTTTGTAGAATATATTCAATCTTTCTTTTCTTCGTCGCGTTCGGAACTTTGTTTGAAGAATCTCTTTAGAGAGAACTTCTCACTTAAATTTTGGTCTTTATTCTATATTAATTGTCGTTTAACATCACGATGAAAAAAAAAATAAAATCTTTTGAAGTATCCAATTTGAGTACAGTCCGTTGAATTTATTAAATAAATAAATAAATAAAAATAAATAAATTATTGTCTCCAGTCTACCAATAAAAAATTTATCCCACTACCCATCCACGTCACCATCACACTATTTCATAAAAGATTCATCCAATGTATTTTAATAATCGAAAACAATCTCGTCGTTCTTTCTCTTGTCGAGAAAGGAAAAAATGACAATCAAACGCCCGCCGTCGATATATCGGCTATTCAATAAAAGAAACGCTCCCAATTACGGCGGGGGAAGGGGGAGAGCTCTCCTCCGCGCTCCGCGCCCAATAAAATGCAGCGAAGCATTCAGGGACATCTGTTCGTATAAAATAAACATGCTCTCCTCCGGAGATCGTTACATCGCTGCTCCCGCGCCTTTCGGCCGTCATTACCTGTGTCATTATCATCGGCAATAATCATAATTCAGACAGCGCGGCTGCGAGTCCGCGGGCGAGAGTCCACTTCCGCTTGCCTCCCATACGGTGTGTATATATATATATATATATATAGCTAATGGCCCTCTTCTCCGCTGCGACGCTCTCCAATTGTCCAGCAGTGTTGTGTGCACAGCGAGAGAGTAGAAATGGGCCGATTAAATTGTGGCTACATTATTTTTAGAATCGGCGAACATTTTTTTTTTCGACACGTGCCAGCGAGTAGAGGTCGTTGCGCTGTTGTAGCATCGATTTCGTTCATGATTGTTTTTAAACGAGGAAGTATATTTGTGTAAATTAGCGGTAAACGATGTAGCGATTCGATAAGATGATATACGTCGTAATTCGCGGTGAAACTTTTATTCGATTGAAAAGGGTATAGTAGCTTGACGGCGAGGAGTATATTATATAGATGGACAAATCGATATAATTCAATTTTTTGTTGTTAATAACGGAATCGCTTTTTCATGTAATTTTCAAAGTTTTTCTGAAACTGAATTTAAGTGTAATGACGCCTATAAATCAGAATGGAGAAAGTAAAAAGATAAAAGGCGGAGCTGAGGGCCGTAAGTTAGAAAATAGCGTGATCTAGAGAAATTTACGGAAGTATTAGTTTAAATTGCTACAGAGTACAGGCACTTTTGTAGCCAAATTTTCTTCAAATTAGCCCCCTCTAACTTCCCTCAGCCTCACCTTACCCTATATATTTCTCTCTCGAACCCACACTTTAAATGCAACAAACAATAGCAATTTTTTTCTAAAAAAGAAAATCAATTTGTCAAACTAAACTTACAAACCCCCACGAAAATAAACGCGAAACCATCCACACTATATACGATCCAAGCCGAGTATACAGTGCAGTACAGTATATATACATATATATACATATATATATATATATACAACCGAACGAGAAATCGGCATTCCGTGCTCCCCGTCCCTTCCGCTCAGCGCCGGGGGCCGTTTCCATCCATTACCCGCTCCCCTCATCTGGCGCGATCTCCTCGCTCGCTTTTCCCTCTGGCGTTCATCTCCTTCTCTCTCTTTCGTCCTACTGGCTCTCCCGACGGCGGCAGCGTCCGCCCCCGCTCCCGCCCCACGTGCCCCGGCAGTAATGGCGCCGCTCCGGACCCTCGCGTATCCCTCGCTCCGTTCCCTTCGCTACAATCCGTGTGCCATTCCGTTCTCTGTAAGGCATCAATGCGATTTCCGAGAAGAGAGCACGAGGTGTACGGCTGCGCCGACCGACGAATGCGATGGAGGCGTGGGAGGAGGGTCTTTTCCTTCTTTTTTTTTTCGATTTTTTTTTTAAGACTGATCGAATGGATCCACTTGAGAGTGGATTTTGTTTCATTCTAGTTTGATTGGTAGATGTGGTATGAAATCCAGTTGAGGATTAATTTTATTTATCGTGGATTAGCAGTGAGAAAAAGTAGACGTCGCGATGAGGGCTTTATTGCACGTACACTGAAAAAAATAATAGAGAAAGGAGAATAAATTTAGAATAAATTTAGAAAGATGAGGACAGACCTGGTCAGCCAAGAAAATTACTATAAATTTTGAAAAAATTACAATTTTTCCAAAATTTATAGCAATTTTTCTAAACCTTATAGTAATTTCCTTGGCTTGCAAAGACTATCCCTACCTTACAAAATTTATTGTAAATTTTCCCCTATTATTTTATTCAGTGTAAAATTTTCTACTAAAATTTTGCATTTGTCCAGTCTGTCCTTCCGTTTCAAAAGAGTATAGTAATTTTTACTAAAACATTTCTCTCAATTTACAATTTTACAGCCATTTCGAGATCATACAAATTAAGACAGCAGCATTGAAAAAAACGCATCAATAAAAAATACTTTCATCTAATAAAAAATCCAAAAAATATATCGAAGAATCCACCCATCCTCCCGTAAGAAAAGAAAATTCGAGAAATAGCTGTGTGAACATTATCGAGGCGCCGGGTCTTTACGTATCCGCCACAATCACTCGCTCTCCAGAGCAAGAGAGATAGAAAGATAGAAAGAAAGAGCTCGAGCGATAAGGGGAGATGAAGAAGCGGAGGCGGGCGTGGAGAAAGAGGCGGCGGCGGCGGCAGCTCCCTCGGTATTGATCGTCCCACGGAGCCGGGCGGGAGGAAGGACCATCGGCCTCGCTCTCCCGCGCGTGGGATGAGGAAGAAGCGAGGCTCCCTCGGCGCGCAGGCGTGGGCGGTCGCCCCGGCAACGCGCGAGCTACAACCGCACCCTCCCCCGCCGCGCCGAGCCCGGGCGTTTCCCGGCCGATTTATTATTCATGTGGTAATATCACCCCCCCTCCAACCCCCTTGGCACTTCCCCTGATGCAGCCCCCAGCAGCCACTCGGTCGGATTGGACGCGAGGCTGACACGGTTCTTTTTCCGTCGACGTGATGAATGTCGCCCTGGCGAGGGACGGAGCCTACTCGCTATTGTCGCGCTCGCTCGATTTAGGTCGGAATGGGCCGAGTGCAGAGCTTTCAATTATTCCTCTTTTTTTAATGAGGTCGCCGGTAGGGGGTGGACCTGATTAATTATTTGGATCGCTGGAAAATGACGGAGAGTCTTAATCGACTGGTCTCGTTGTTCCGTGAGCGCTTGGATTTATTGATTGCCCGAGAGCTGAGAGGAATTTTGAACATTCACGCGAGTGTAAGATATGGGGTAGTTTTACATATTTTATACAAATTCGTAGGGTAAACTGTAATATAGAGGAGTATTCATCGATATTAATTATACTTCACTTATCGATAGTGATATGTCATTTACTTCTTTGTTAATCTTTTTCTTTTAAGTTAAAGGGTTAGTACTCGAACTGAGGAATTAATTTAGCCGACATTGTCGCTCAAATTTTGTTATTACCCTTGGCGGACAGATGAAGTTACATCGATGTATTAAGTATATTATTATACAACTATAAGATAAGTGTACATGCAATTCAGTTCAAATACATTTTACGTTGAATTAGTCACCGGAAAGGGGAATCTAATGATTTCTTGTTAACTTATACAGGCTTGGATCGTACGTGTACGTACAAGTCACTTGCGGTAATTACGGTGAGTATTGAAATTTTCTATAACGGGATGACAGAAGAATAAGAAGAATTCTGTGCATCGTAAATATTTTAAAAGCAATCGCAGCATAGTTTAATTTGTAACGAAATAAAAATTTAATATTCTAAAACTTTCATATATTTACTTTAATTTTTAATACATTTTTACATTAGAAAAATGTCAATTTGCTCTAAGATTATCGATGTGTTATAAATGAAGATCAAGAACGTGCATTTCTTTGTAATAATTATCTTAGACTATATCCATTATTTTAAAACAAAACGATATTTTTCTTGTAAAAAAAAAATTAAGATGTAGTTCTTTTTTGTCAACTTTTTAAATCGTATGACGTAACTGAATAAAGAGTATAATTACGTGCTCAACATAATGTTTAAAAATCAACGAAATTTGAATGAAATTATCACTCTATATTTTACACCGTACAATGAAAAATTGTGATCTTCATTTTTGCACGTACGTTCTCCACGTATCTTAACGCATATATTCCACAAAATCGTATTCCAGACTTCTGATTTACTCCCATTTTTCTTTTTTTCCATCTACTCTCTCTTACATTTATTACTTACTCCTACAGTCTCCTACATTTATAATTAAAAAAAAAAGATGAAAATCATGCCGATCCAAAAAAACCTCCCTATATGCACTTGTCCAGTGGGGGCGCATCCAGAGTGCACCATCCATCATCGACAGCAGGTCCCATTATTGGAAATATGGGTTATAATTTATGAATAATTAGATGAGTATTTTGTATTCAAATATCTTTATTCAAGTGGAACGGTATATTAAGCTCTTGCTCGTATAAGAGTCAAAAAGCAACTGGCCCACATAAAGGCACATAGGTTCGTGCAGTCCTCTCTCAATCTCATAGCTTGACTCATTGTTTTATAGTTCCAGTGAACTTATGTTTTTGGATCATTTTACTTGGTGAGAAGTCGACTAATAAATACAAATAGTATAATATACGATAAGACTTCTCAATAGCCAAAGTGAAATATTTCAATACCCATCGCTTTCGCCTCCAGAAGCAAAGAAAAATCGAGCCAATAATTTTCCTCTCTCCTCCGGCACGCGCGCAGGTGACGATGGGCCGCATACACCTGTGCGCGCGTGCCGGACGCGTGCCGTCCATGTACGAGCCCCGCCAGGATGATCCGCGTCGCTTTACCTCGTCGTGAAAATCGACCCTCCCCTTTGCGAGGGACGCGCGTGCGAGTACTCGGCGCACGCGCCCCTCTCGGGCTCTCCGCTTTTTTTCGGGAGATTCTATCTGTCGTCGCCGGGACTCGGCGGCGCGGGAAATCGATGCCTCCACGGCCTAATGATGCCGCGCTGACGACCCTGGCGTGCACAGGTGTCGAGACACCGGCATGATACGTCGACGTGGCGCGCAGCCTGATGGGCGGGATTTTTAATTGATGGCTCGTGCTTGTGTTTTATTTTCTTTTTTTTTTTTTTTTAATTTTTTTTTGGTGTCTGGGATGTTCTTTCGGGGCAACGAACGCAGGTAGCTGATTCGGATGCGAGATCCTTGAATTATAAGGTTAAACGAACGTGTATTAAAGAGATAAAGAGATGGTAAAGACATTAGTAATGTATGAAAAGTATGAATATATAATTATTTATTTCTATTAATCGGGAGTAGCTAGCCCTTACAAAAAATTCTATAAATATTACTCAAATAAAATAAAAGTACAGTATTTAATCCTTAACAATCAGAACATAGTATATACATATATAGAAAGTGAATACGAAGATATAAGTACCGTATAAGATGTTTAATATATTATTGGAGATTTATCTATGTTAAATAGTTTGATAACGTCGTTTATTTTTTAATACTCCATTCATTCTAGTTTCCGACACGGTCTAAACATTATCGCTGTGAAAATAAAATTATTAATTAAGTATTATTATCAAACAAGAAAAAAAATTCTCCACATTTTCGTTGATGGACGAATGATAAGTGAAAATATTAAAAACGATAACAATATATCGTCGCCTCAAACGAAGACTAGCACACTTTAGAATTTCGAAAGAAGCTCTACTACTTAAATTGCAGGCAAACTGTACTATTATTTAATTGTAGGCAATAATTTTATTTAATTTATTAAAAAATCTGTAAAAAAAATAATTAATAATATTAAATTCAATCTACTATATGAAATATTTAAATTCACGTTTATACCATCTTTTTGATAAATATAAATCAAGCGTATGGCTCTATTTAAAAATCTGAAATTTTTCGTTAGAGCGATACATTCTCTTTGAAAATATGCAATCGTTTATTTTTATTAAAATCAATTCGAAAAAAAAACAAATTGCGAGTAAAGCAAGAGTATAATATACCGTTTCGATAAAAAACCACAAAAGAGCAAGTTCCCCGATGTAGCCGACATTTCGGTGAAATTATTCCCTTTACGCACATATCTATACCCGGGATAAAAAATTCACCCTGACGCCTCGTCGCCGTCTCGTGCCATCGGCGCGTAAATAATAGATAAAAGCCGGGCGATCATCCCGGTTCTCTGCGGTGGGATAATAGGAAAAAACGAGGAAAGAAGGCATCGCTCCACGTCGTCCTGCGGACGTGAATCAGCCTTCGGCCTCTGTGTATACACGGAGAGAGTATATATATAGTGGGTGGACAGGCGCGCGCGCGGGGAGATAGCGTCGGCTGGCGACCGAGAGAGACGGCGTGAGATCTCCAAGGTTTCGCATAGGTGTGTTGGGCGCGAAGCGTTGCCTGGTTACGGAGCTCCCGGGGAGGCTCGCAGCTCGCAGCCGACGGGTCAATACCTGGCGGCCTCTTCGCGCCGCGAGAGTAGGAGCGAGACCGGCCTATCCTCCCCCTCCGCGTCCCATCTCTCGTCTCTCTCTTTCTCTCTTTCTCTCTGTGCAGAAGGAGAGGAGAGGAGAGACGAGGGAGCGTCGGCGAGCTGCTGATTCTCTCTCCTTTCAGCGACGAGGCTGCCCTCCGAGCCGAGACTCACTGCTGTACGCTGAGGTGGGCTTGAATTTTATACTATGGGAGCTTTTGGAGTTCAGGTTTTTTTCGGGGTGTTTCTTTTTTTTTTTTTTAGTAACAGGCTGACACGTGTAATCCTATTTTGCTAGCTTAAAGAGGTAGAGCTCACTTCTGTGGACACATTTCGTCGCTCCCAACGAAGAAAAGCGCACATTTCAAAAAATGCCGATTTTAATTTGCCATTTTTGAAGCACTAAAGAAAAGTAAACTCTTCCAAAACCTGAT
>JAWWEN010047763.1:0-11793 GCA_035582955.1 Sycophila texana
AAAATTCTTCTCCGTTCAAAAATTATGGCCGTTTCCGCTTAGGGTAGGCATATTAGGCTCAGGTACCTTATATTTGAATTACTTTATTGAAAAAGGGTAGTTTCTCCATTTAATATATTAATAAACAAATAAGTATTAGAAACTTAATTTCTATGCTTATATTCGTATTATTTTACTGAAAAAGGATGGAGTCTCCGTTTAATATAAATAAATAAATACGTGAAAACTGCTAGACAGAGACAATTTGAATTCTTACGGGTCGCTAGTGCAACGCGTATAGACGGAGGGAGATCGTCGGGTTCGCCGCAGTGACCAGGGCATTTTTCTGCCGAAATTACCCGTCGCTAAATCGGGCTGGCGAGCAAATTACGCGGAAGGAGCTCGGCATTGTCTACGGAGACCGGTGCTCCTTGGTCATCCTGTGCGGATATACTCGCTCGGCAGCAACCCTTTCACGGCAGATTTCACACGGAACACTCGAGCTCGAGTGACGCCGAGCGACGGGGGCGGGATCCTGAAAACCGAGCTCTTTCCGAGGGGCGCGATCGCAGCTTCATGCTGGCTATCTTCTCCTACGAGAACTGCATAAGCTCACTTCACTCCCCGGAAGCGATGCTGCAACTTTTTCCTTTCAGCGAAAAATCGTAAAAAGTGCGTTAACCGATCATTTTACGACGGTTGTAGATTTTCCGTCACAGAGTATTCCTCACGTGGTATATAAATAATTTTATTAATTCTTTTATTTTTTTATTTACTGTAAATGTTAAAATTGTACTTAACGAAATACATGAAAAATATAAATAACCGATCATTTTGCAGCGGTTGTAAATTTCTTAGTACAAACAGACTACGCATGGAGTATTCCTCTCCCGGTATATAAATAACTTTTTTTATTTTTTATTTATTACGAGGTGTTAAATTATACTTAAAAAACTGGTTAATCATTTGAAGCATACACTTAGAGAAATGTCTTGTAAAAATTACTGTGCTGCATATGAGAAAATGGTCATATAGACTAAAATTATGAAAAGAAGTACCATACTACAAAAATACAGTCAATTTTGCCAGACAGTCTTGTAATTTTTCTGCATTAACGGCAAATCTTACTAAACAGTATAGTAATTTTTTTTTCATAACGCCAGTCTGTGACCAGTTTTCCGTACAGTATAATAATTTTTACTAGAAGTACAGTACAGTAATTTTTATTGAAAATTATTAAAAATCATATCTTTTAGCGGAGTTTAGCTTCGCCTCTGTGAAAGGGACGACCGCTAAGCGTAAAATATCCACCTGAAGCTCAGATAAATGCAGCCGTCCCTTTCCGTGTGGCAATTGCATCGCGACCCTTTCGCCCTCTCGCCCCCTCCGCTCACGCACAAAGTGCATGCGTCGCATACATGGGCCAATCGATATTTTAATATTGCCAGGAGCGCGGCCTTTGTTTATATACACGCCGATCGAGCGCGGCGAGCCTCGTTTTATATTCGCGGGGGGCGCGATCAGTAAAACGCAAATTTATTAAGCCGTTGCCTTTGCTGCAGCCCCGATCACAGGCATTTGCTGCAAACCTTCGCGTTAAGATATTTCGCTCGGCGAGCCTGGACTCGATATAAACAGCCCGTAAAAATTATCAAAGGCCCCGTGTGGTTATCGGTTTGTCGATATATTTTGTTTTTTTTTTTCAACGAGACCGGGATATAAATTGAAAAGCTTTCGGTCAAATGGCGAAAATTAAAATAATTTGGCAAAAGATTAATTTTATAATTAAACCAACCGGGCCAATTGTTTGAGGAATTTTTTAAAAAATTTACGCGATCAGAAGAACGGTGCTGGAGTATCCGTATTAAAAAGCACTTTAATTTTTAGCTTCTATAAAAAAAAATTTATTGTTAAAAAATATATTAATTAAAATAATTGAATTTGTATCGTTATCCTCTCTTAAAGAAACGGCAGTTATTCTCTATTTCATTGGTTTTTACCTGGACACATATAGTTAGTAAAGAATATGTTAAAATATCGTGATATTCTCAAGATTTATGATTTAGTATGTGTTTTTTTTAAGAGTTTCTTTAATTTACTGTGAAATATTACTTTCGTTAGTTTTATAAACAATTAGAAATAGAACTTTTATAAGTTTAGAAAAAAAGAAAGATTGGCGAGCGGAGTGAGCAGGGGGGTACCCCCCCCCCCTAGTATTACTATATGCAGAGTAAAGAAGACAACTCATACTACTGGTGCAAATTTTATTTAAATATTTATGGGATCGCAACTTACGTATAATAAATTTTAATCGTTATAACACATGAAAGAGTAATTCTTGCATTTATTATTCATAACTATACATTTCCTTCATTGAAGTTCGATTTAACATTGAAAAAATGAGAATTTTACGATAGTTTTTCTTCCTAGAAATGCGTAATCTTAAAAATCTGAGTTCTTCTTAAAATGTAATATGAAGCAGGTCAAGCGATAGCCGCGGAAACAGTCGACGCACTGAACGACCCAACTCATCTGGCGCACAACGACGGGTCTCTGCATCGTTTTAAGAAGAAGAAAAAAAAAAGAAATGCCTGCTCCGCGACATTATACAATGTATAGTATACTGGTTTCGATATAACGCGTCGCATAAGCGTCGCGACTGTGGAAAGAGCACAAAGGCTACGTTGTGGTCAGCTCGTGCGACGATCATTCGCCGATATAATATACGCAGAGTCGAGGCCCGGATTGGTCAAGTTGAGTTTAAAGATCCTTTATGTCGCGGCTGAGACCGCAAGAGGTCCGAGAAGCACTCGGGCAATTCGCGCCGTCGTATGTACATGTATACTATATATATATGTATACGACGCTTCTTTCCTTCCTTTTCTCGGCCGAGTCGTAAAGGACAGCCCGCATGCGGCTGTCGGTGGCCTCGGTTATCGATTTCTATTAGCCTCAGTCGGATTTTTCTCGCTTAATTGTTCTCGTCGAGTCTATTAAGCTTTACGGCCGCATAACACCTTTTTAAGAGCCCAGAAATAATGCGAATTAATTACGATTTTATTTCGTTCTCCGATGCTAATTCATTAGGTAAAATTAAGGTTGTATAAACAGTGTCTTGTTTACTTTAAAAAGAAAGATAGAGTTCGTAAGACGAGAGACAAGAAAACAATTTATTTTACAACTTTAAATAAGTTTAATTTAATAAAGTATATTTTTACTGGAATACTTTTATAAAGTTATAATTATATTTAATTTAATTATATTTAATTAAATATAATTTAAAAAAAAAAGAAATAAAAGATAAATAAAGAAGGTCAGCATTTTACCCTGCAACTTTTCATTTAGATTGGTCGTTTCAGCTTACACGCTGTTTTGCGTAAACTTTTGCGGCAACAAAAAAGGAAAAAAAGAAAAGAGAGAAGAAAAGTAGAGGTACTCATCGAGGCTCTTTAGCGCGACAAAAGTCAAGGGTGCGGGTGGCGCGAAAGAGGGAAAAAGCCCCAGCTCTCCTCTCCCCTCTCGTTGTTTTGAGTTTCTCTAGGCGCGTCGGGCAATTCGCAAGCAATTTCGCGGACGCCGCGGGCTAGACTCGAGAAAGAATATCGCGCGCCGCGCTTCTTTTTCCCGAGTTCACGCCGCGCCGTTTGCGTCAACTAGAAATAGCCCGAGAGAGAGAGAGAGAGAGAGAGAGAGAGAGAGAGAGAGAGAGAGAGAGAGAGAGAGAGAGAGAGAGAAGAGCAGAGAGTTTTAAGGAAGAAAGAGCGGGACAAGCGGAGTCCACGAGGCCAAGGATAACTTCGCAGAGGATGGGAGTTCCGCCGAGGAAGAGGGCAAAGGGATCTTTGGGGGAATTAATATTCCGGGCGAACCTGACAGATACATCAAATCCGCGTTTCGCAGCCCCAGATGGCACCGACAATTCGCGCTCTCTTCTCCTTTTTCCCAGCGGCTCTTTCTCTCTCGCAGAAAGCGGACGTGAATTCATAATTTCACCGCGTAGTCTCTCTGACGTTTAATTCACGATTGTCGATGCGAATCGGTTTTTTGTTTCTCTTATATTTTTTTTATTTTTCATTTTTCATTGAAAAAAAAATGCGATTTCGCAGTATTTCGAGCTGACATAGTTTTATTTAAAAAAGATTTTCGATTTTTAATACTTTTACATCGTTCATTCAGATCGCTCTATCGAGAACTGCAGAGTAAAAAGTTCCTTTTTTGTGAACGAGGGGGTAGCGCTTAAAAGGGCCGAAAGAGATGGCTCGTGTCAATTTTGCCGGATTATCGCTTGTCACTCGCCCTTCTTTGAATTTCACTTGGCTCCTGCCACTTCCTCTCCTTTCTTTTCTTTCATCTCGCTTCTTTCCCTCGCGCGGCCGGCCGGAGCTAACTGCATTTAAAATTTTTATCTCAATACGCGATTTCGGACGATTGGACGATAGCTTTGAGTCCCTCGTGTAATGCAATATTTCCTTTAAGTTGCTGTTAATAGTTGCCGGAATAATGGATTCAAAGGCAGCAAATTTGATCGCGTCGCGAAATGCTAATAGAGAATCAAATCGCATTCTTTCGATCTTTCTTAAATTCATACTGACAGACATTGTATATAGTAAAATTTACTAAAGAGTTTGAGCTTTCTTAAATTTATACTAAGAGATATTGTAAGCATTGTTTACTATGAAATGTGTACGAAATTTTCTAGTATATTTTAGTAAATCTGCAGGATATTTTACTAAAGAGTTTATTATAATCTATTTAAGGACAAGCAGTTGAATGCGTTTTAATAATCATGATAGAGTAAAATAATAAGTTTATCATCGCGCCAGTATAAATGGATTTACATATTAAGTAAGGGAACATCTTGTATTTTGCAGGTCAATTCTTTTTTTTTCTCTTATCTTTGTGATGAATATAAAAAAGTTTACTGCAAACTGCTTCTTTCGGTGTTTATACAACAAATACTGTCCACTCTATTACAAATATTGTCAGTTAGAAATTGATAAAAAAATGATGGTTTTTATAACTTATTTTTTGCCACACAATGTTAGAAATTTTAAATAGAATTTAAATATAAAATGGAGCCAATCCAAAAATTTTGAATAGGAGGTCATCATTATCTTCACATAGGATTGAAAAGGTAGAATAATAAGTACAGAATATCTCACCACATATACAATTATTTTGAATTTAAGATTGTAAAACTACATGGTATTATAAAATTTCCGAAAAATCTAATAAATACGTTACTAGTGTCATCAACTGCGGAGACAAGATTATCAAACTTTCTTATAAATTTTCATGTACACCCACTATAAAATTTACTACAATTTTTTCTTTACGTCACCAGTCCACACCTCCGAATATGAGCATTTAAAAAAAAAAAAACGATAATCTTAGCAAACGCGCAAGATAACGGCCACCGGGATGCAGAAAAAAAGGACATCGGACACACGCCGGAACGCGCGCCGCGTAAAAAGCGACCCTCGATGTATAAATAACGCGGAGAAGAGAGCGAGCCATATAGCGAGGAGGAGCACGGCTCGTGGCGCGCTTTACCTGACGGAGCATCACCGCAGAGCAGAGCGAGAGAAGCGCCGCACCACCGGGCCCGAGGGGGAAAGGTAGTAGTCGTCGGCTCGTGCTCACCACGTGGCCGGACAATGGGACGATTCTAATTGGGCTTTCGTTGCGAGCGAGAGAAAAAAGCCGGCGGCGCGCGAGGATGAGCCGCTGTTGTCTCCGTGCGGTGCGGCTCGAGGCGAGGCTCCGCGGCGAAGGGGTTAAATCCGGTCCAGGGGCGCGTGCGGCCTGCGTCGCGCGCGCGTGCACGCGATCGCGCTCCCGATTAAACTTTTAAGTAGGCATATATAGACAGGACGGCTCGTGGCCCCTCCGCGGTAGTCTTTCAGCGCGCTCGTTTTGGCCGGCCCTTGATTAATTGCTTGGCGCGACGCGGTCGCTCATTGTTTTCCCGCCTTGATTGTTGCGACGCTCGTTTTTCTTTTTTTGTAAGTAACTGGGAAACTTTATCTATCTTTTTTTTTTTCGGGAACTTGCATGTACAGCTTTTTTTTTAAATAAAAGACGAGTAATGTATTTATCGAATAATTAATGCGTCAAATAGTGGTATGTAAGTAAATAAATATTAATTTGTTTTTCTTTTTTAAATAAACTGGGAAACTTTCTCTTTTTTCGGGAACTTGCATGTACAGCTTTTTTTTTAAATAAAAGACGAGCAATATGCTTATCGAATGATAATTAATGCGTCAAGGAGTGGTATGTAAGTAAATAAATAAATATTAATTTGTTGGGAAGAGGATGATATTGAAAATTAGAATGATTCTTTTATTTTTGCAGATTTTTTTTTTTTAAGGAGAACTGTAAGTTACGAGTGTTAATTTAAAATAAATTTTTGTAGAATTTTGTGAATCATTTTAGGGGAAGATCTTAATTTTCGTTGATCAAATTAAAGATGTCGCTTATAGTCTAAAAGATTATTTTAGTTTTAGAAGTCTTGTTTCGTCTACTGTAATTTCATTATACAATAGTCTAATATTCCCAATTATAAACTACGACTCAGTAACAAGGATTCCTTATCTAGTATATTGAATTGATAAAGTTGAATCTGTTCGAAACATCTAAGTATTTTAAGATTAAGGCAATATCAAATCCGTTCACGATGTCAGCAGTATGTTACGGTAGTCTACGAGAATCTGATAGTTCTAGTTGTTATTCCAATAAATTATCAGAATGATATATTATTTCTTAGGGAAAATATATTTGGTGTTAGAGGTGGAAGATTTTCTGTGTCCAATACTTTAATATATTTGTATTTTAAGGGATAATTCCAGATTAAAATAAAATAAAATAATTCTAATTTTCTTAATTTATAAAACGAAAGCGTGATTTAATTTATCCACTTGATGCATTCCATTCTTCTTCGTAGTCAAGCATAAAAAGAAAAAAAATGACAAATCAATACCGCGTTTGTGAATTTTTTATTATAAAACTTTTTTTCAAATTGCTCGCTTTCCTTCATCGACGAATGTTTATCGAACGATAATTACCGCGTGAAAAGAGAGGAGATATCAATTGCGCGAGCAGTTGACGCTATTAAAAAGGGAAAAATCACTGAAAGGCATCCGCTCGCTTAACGAGCACGTAGCCAAATGTTGCGATCTCGAAAAATACTCAAATGGCCGAAGATAATAAAAAATTGGCGACACCCGCGCGGTTTGTCTCTCTTCCCGTATAAGCGACAATGGTCCCTCGGACAATGGAGAGCCCCAGAGCGGTAGCACCCCCCTGGCAGGCGCTTTAAATTCAAAAATCGAATTTTCGGCCCCCCGCTTGCGGAGAGGGGAGATTGTTCGGGTCCGTTGAACCAGATCGCACTCGGTGGACATCGCATAGGACAGACCTTGCGTGCAACTGCGCTTTAAACTCTTTTTTTTCATACTTTTTCCCAAGGTCCCCCCGATCCCCCTGTGGACGGGGCATGATCCACTCTCAGACGTGGACACCCGGTGTAACGACGCAAAATCTGTCGGTCTTTTAAATTTGTCACGGGCACGCCCGGCTTCTCAATTTTCATTACTACGAGGTATAATTTTTTTTTCTCTTCTTTAAATGATAAATAAAGCTACAAAAATATAAAAAATAAATGAAGCAAGAATAATTAAAATATTAAGCTCAAATATGTACGTTTTTAAACGCCAAAAGTAATTATATAAAATGCACTTTAAGGGTTTTTCGTAATTATTCAAATTGAGGAAAAATACTATAAAATAATTTTGAATTTCGTTGATATCGCCGACATTTTCGTAGTTTAAGTATTTGAGTGATTTTTTCTGGAAAGCATTATTGAAGGAAAATATACAAATTTTATAAATTATATATTTCTATGAAAATCACCCTCTAAATATGAAAAGTTAAAATTCACTCTATGACGTTGTAAGTTGTCCACTTTTTGGGAACAGGGAACGACTTATAACGTTAGAAGAGTGAATATTCACTCTTTCACATAATAAGTGATTTTTGTACAACATTCAGAGGATATAGGGCTCATCGTTAAAATTGCATCGATTTATTAAAAAAAAAAAAAAAATAAAATAAAAATTAAAGTAATACCACGTATTAAGAACATAAAAATTATTATAATTTTAAAGTTTCAGAAATTGAAAAATATTTAGTTATACATGTTGTTCCTATTAAAATCCTTTAAACATCCTGGTCGGATCGAGTCACCTTTTTGCATAAAGCGTTGATTCAGCGACACAGTCTCAAAAGAGATAAATAATAAAGCTTTATAACATATAAGATCGAGCGTCGAAGTGGGTCTGCCGTGGAAAACGATTTCCTTTTCGATACGCGAATTTTCGCAGGCCTGTGCACGTTCGGCATAAATCGCACTCGACATTCGAGACAGTCTCCGGTGCCGCTCCCTTTTTTTCGCTCCTTCTTCTCGGGAAGCTCCCGCGGAAATCGCGCGCGTGATCTCGTGCCTCGACCGATCGATATCTCGTCGAGGCTTTTCTCCCCCGCCGTGGTCTTTTTCATCGCGGTCCGGTGAAAAGGGAAAGTTCCCCTTTCGCCGGCCGCAGCCCGTGAGAGCGAGAGAGATAGATTGATAAAAGAGAGAGAAAGAGAGAGAGAGAGAGAGAGAGAGAGAGAGAGAGAGAGAGAGAGGAAGAGACGGCGCGGGAGGATACGGAGCAATTACGCGAAGCAAGTGCGGCGTCGGCGGCGGCTCGGTTAATCGATAGCCGTATATTTAGGAGAGCGGCTCCGAAGACACTGCGAGGAAATATACACGTCCGCGAGGCCGGATAAATAGCCGGGGCGCTCTCGGGCCGCGATCGCTTATTGCCGATGAGCGGGACTTTCTTTGCCGCAATTGCTACTGGATCTTGGCGCGCTTTTCACGAGCGCGCCGCGGTGACCCGAACGAAGACGAATTCGCGACGCGGTGAAATTCACCCGAGGAGATCGTTATGAATGGATACGTCTGTACGGAAATTCTTTTTTTTTTTTTTTTTCCTGCGAATTCAAAGGATACCCCCATTGAATTATTTGTGCAAATCGCTCTTCTGATTGAGATAAAGTCTGCAGCTTTATATGAAAGTACCGAGAGTATGTTTTTTTAATTGAGCTGGCAAAAACTATCGCGTTTTTATATTGCTTCCTCATATCATCGAAAGCTATGTAATTTTAAAAAAAGTTTTTCTAAATTCGTGTTAGAAGTCTGTTTTTGAGAATTAATATTAGTCTCCAAGAAAATATTAGTTTTCGAACAAAAACGTGTTTTTTTCCTGGTACGATGATTTGAGTAAACAGTAAGTAAATCTTTGTAAATTTTTACAGAGAAATAGTTTTTTTTTAACTTTTTAATACATATACAGATGGAATAGATAGAGAACAAGATTTTAAGTATCCAAGACATGTCAATTTGGAGTTTTTTTTTTTAAATTGATGAAATTGGATTTTTTTCGAAAAATGACCGTATCAATCAATTTCAAATTTTTGTGTTATTTATTTAACATTAAGGAGATTATATTTACAAATTTTATTATAAGTACTAGATTTGGAAAAATTAATTTTCAGAATTTTGTAGCATTTTCAGTATTAAAAAGCTAATATAAACCGTAAATTTAAAGAAATATAAATAAAAAATTGTTATTATTAATCAATTTTTAAAAAATACTACTTTAAATCAAGTTCCAATCTATTGGCTGTGATTTTTTTTATTTAGAATTAACTGCAAAATAAATTAGAAATTTTAATTATTCGATTAATTCTACTTAAACTTTTGAATTCGACCAGACATTAATTATAATACACCAAAATCCAAGTCCCGATTTAAATTCTCTTTACATCTGCTAGCTTTTATTTCTTAAAAGGTCTTAAAGCTGCATTTCTTTACTGCTTATATACTTAAATTCAAAAACGAAGTTATTTTTGTTATTATTTGTGAAAATCGACCAACAGCGTAACAATAATAACGTGGAAGCAAAGGCTCACCTGTGCTAACGGTATTGGTATCCGCGTCAACGGATTCGGTCTTGGGCTTCTTGGGCGCCTCCTCCTTGTCGAGCTCCTCGGGCCCGTCGGTCGTCCGCCGCTTGGGCGTCGAGCTCGCGCTCGCCCTCAGCTCGATGGGACTGACCGCCTCGGTGCCGGAGGTGCCCTGCGGCGTCGGCGGACTCTCCACCCGGCCGCTCCTCTTGATTATGGGCGCCGATATGCTCGGCACCGAGTTCAGCTTCTCGCTCTCGGCCGCCGTCTTCAGGGCGAGCGCGTCCTCGGGGTCCGAGTCCTCGGGCGCCGCCGTCGGCGACGGCGACTGGCAGCCCTGCAGGTTGCTCCGGCAGTGGTTGACCTTGTGCTCGATGAAGCGCACGATCTCCCCGAGGGGGTACGACGCCCGGCAGCCGCCGCACAACACGATGTCCGGCGACGCTGCATTCTGCGATGTTTCCGCTGCAAAAGTCAATTTAAATGTATTTTCGTTAGAGTGGTTCATTTTTTTTACACTTTTAATTGCATGATTTTAAAAAATGACGTACTATTTTTAAGAAGTGAAAGGATTTATAGGTCATAAGTTAGATTTTATTTTTCAAGCGGTTTTAAATTACGTAATTTAGCTCGTTTTAAATTACGTAAGTAAATTGTATTTTTTTTTCTTATTTTACAGTTATAGTTTTTTTTTAATTAAAACTTGGACGATTCGTTGCAATTAAGGTAATTTTTTTATCGTCGAAATAGAAAAATATGTATACTTTTTAGTTTATTTAATTTACTAGATATTTATTTAATTGTAGTTATAATAAAAAGAAATGAAAGTACTTTCAATAACCTCTAAAATGTTAGTAATTACTTAGTGCAGTAGATGATTGCAGTAGATGTAAACATTAGATGGTCTTTAACGCCCTTTAATAGATAAATAATACAAAAAAAAAATAATAAATAAAATTAAAAAAAAATTACTTAAAAAGAGATGATGAAAAAACGTAGCTCAATTTTAAAAACTCAATTTTAGGATCAAACTTAGTAAATGTACAATAAGCGGTAGGAATTATGCTTGTGGCCGAAACACGTAAGACTTTTTCCACTCTCATCGATAATCCGCAGCAAGAGACTGTAAATAAAACAGTCCACATCGCAGGGTGATGAGAGTGTTGAAAATTCCTGGCTCCACGTGATCATTTAAAGTCCCATTTTACCCAATTTAACGGAGCGTTTCGAGTCATTTAAAATAAAATTATGCTTTTATGTATATATTATTAGAAAGTTTAACTAGCTTCTTATTTAGATAATTGATTAATTATGTTAAAAATTATGTTTAGCGACAGATTTATCAGAGCTTCATTTCGAGGGTTGGATTTATGTTGTTCGCCCACAAAGAAGTAAACAAAACAAGGCCTCGCGTGGGTGGCGATTTCGCGCGGATCGCCGGAGGATTCGCGCGCAAGGCCATCAGTCAGGAAACACACAAACAGTCGCGAAGTAAGAAGCCAACTAGGCGCTAGAAAACGGTATATAAAGAAAGCGCGGCCCAGGCGAAGGATTTATATACATCGGGAATTTAATAGTGCACTCGAGGAGGCCATTGGAGGTCCCGGCGTCGGACTTATAATTCAGCCCTGCGTCGCGAAACTCGGCACCGGAGGTCACCCGCAGACGTAACAATTCACTTTTAGGGCTACTTCAGGAGACTCTTTCCGCCGTGCGGCCACAATCATATCTCACACACACACACACACACACACACACACACACACACACACACACACACACACACACACACACACACACACA
>JAWWEN010047774.1:0-11793 GCA_035582955.1 Sycophila texana
ATCACCCTCGCTTCGCTCGGGCGCTAATCTCACACTTGTCCGAAAATCACTTCTGACGCACTAGTATCGAAAACTACCATTAGTACTATCGTATAAAAATGTGACATCCACCGGTGTAAGGTTTTTACTACAATATATCGCCGTTTCTAATGAAGAAAAGCACATTTCAATAAATGCCTATTTTAATTTTGCCACTTTTAAAGCACTAAAGAAAAGTAAACTCTTCCAAAACCTGATAAGGTACGATACCCTAAGTTTATCAGGTTTTGGAAGAGTCCACTTTTCTCTAGTGCTTTAAAAATGGCCAATTAAAATCGGCATTTTTGAAATGTGCTTTTCTTCGTTGGGAGCGACGATATACTGTTATTCCAATAGCGAAAAAAATTAAGTAAAACCGCTCACATGTTAATAGTTAACATATGAAGTTTACATTCATCACTCGTAAGATTACCTGTAGAGGACACTTCCGTTATCTGCCGATCCGAACCGATGGTTTACTGCATCTCTCAGCCTTTCGCTTATCTAACCTAACCTCTAACCTAACCTTCAGCTCGTCGTGAAATAATCAGGGCGTGTTTTCATGGCAGCGGCTAGAGTATGAGTGCGAGAAAGAACGCATGACTAGGGGTAAACCATATAGTGATTGGTCACTTAAGCAGACGACGAAATATAGTGATTGGCCTGGCTAAGATAGTGATTGGCAAACCTATAAAGGTATATGAACGAATTAAAACACGGACAATCACTATCACTGGTGGCCAATAATGACTATACCTTGGCCAAACAACTGTACTGTTTACCCCTATAGCTTTCTCTCTCGCACTCATACTCTAGCACGGAATTCGCTGCAGCGACTAATCGCTGGCATAAAATCGCAGCCTTAGCCTGCATATGTTAAACATATCGCGTGCCATTGTTACAGTATATACGATTGACTGAAAATCAAACATTCTATGTTAACTGTTACCTTATTATGTTAATAGTAAGCAAACTTTTCTCTCAGTGTTGAGAGACTCGCTACTCGATGCAAATTCAGAGATTAAAGTTGAAGAGCACTGTGACAGTTGGATCCGACATATATTTCTTATACCGATAAGGTACATAAAGGATCCACTTCTATATAGAGAGGAGAGGCGTCGTCGCATTTACTCGCGGCGCATCCCCATGAATCATCTAATCTGAGCGCCAGATAAGAGCGCGAAGATAATCACTTTCGACTCCGTGAAATCGGCACGCAGCGAAATATTCACATTTGTTACGGCGACAAAGGCAATTTATCTCGAGGGGAGTCGTAGCGCCACGACGAGCACGAAAAATGTATTTCGGTGTCGCCGTGGCTTCCTCGAGGCCCCGTGCACTCGGCAGTGTGGAGATCATGTCGCGCGCTCGGCTCGCAAGGAGTCCCGCGGCGAAGGAGGGGGGAGAGAGCCGAAGATCGCCTCGAGCGATTTATCGGCCTCTAACCTCCGCGAGGTATAGGTGAGGTGGACCCGAGTCCGGGATGACGCGGCAGGGGAGCCGGAGGACGACTGCGACAAGATCTGCCAGTTGCCCCTCTCTCTCCGTGTGGCGCGATCGAATTTTAAGCAGTCCCAGCCGATGGACACAAGAGCCCGGTGTAGATATACACGTTTGACCAGCCCAGCGGGACTTGCCTACGCACCGCTAGGGTCCTCTCTCTCTCTCTCTCTTTCCTCGTCCCGCGCCTACGTGTCCCTCTCAATCATTTTTTTTGTTTGTTCCTTCGTCTTTCGTTTTCTTCTCTCTTATTTTCGAGTGGCTTCGTGTGCGCCTGGAATTGGAGATTCTTCAGCTGCGTTATAGGAGCCGAGAGAAGGTAATTTAGAACCGATAATAGGGAGAAAGAGAGACGTTGGGGGTTCTAGGGAGGATTTTAGGTAGAAATTGATGATGTTTTGGGTATTTTGAAAGCTCGCTCTTTCATGTCTTATTTTGAGACCGTAAATTATTAGATATCCTCAACTTCTTCGGTGGTAATCTAACTTTATCGGATTTTCATATCGCGTTTTCCTGAAGAACAGTGTGTATTGTTTCGCTATGTTCATAACAAAGGTTGCAGCATCCAAATTTTCGTAATTTACAAGATCAGGTCAGTCTGCTATTGCTTAGAAAATACAGTGCATATAAGTTAATTTAAAAATGTCTCTAATTGATTCAAAAATAAATCATTCTCTTTTCAATGATGTATCCACTGTTCCTCTGTCCGTTGGGCTACTATGTCAATCCATTCTAGACAGATTAACCACTTGCTCGTGTCAGAATCATTTTTGTAGGCTCATCATTTATTTAACAGTGGAACGTCAGGTGCATCCACTGTATTGATTATCCACTCAATTTTTCAATAAAATACAAATTTAATACACAAAGTAGGTCAGATCACATTTAAAATTCAAATTCTGGCCCCGGAAAAAGTATCGCTTTTGATTCCTGTATTCCCACATCTCACGAAAATTTGTATTGTTCAGTAAAACGTATTTCAGTCCTGGCCAGCATTTTTCTCCGTGGCTTATCCAGAGGGGCCATCTGAAATCCATAGTCCGAGGAAAGACGCCACCGGAAGATAAAGCCGAGCGACCAAAGAGCGACGTCCACTTCGAAATTCACCGGGCGTGCTAGAGCAGGAGGGAAAAAGGGGCAAAACGCGCCTGTCCCAGCGTCTCACCTCTCCAGGCGCCGCGCTGCAATCTTGAGTACGTTTTTTCGTCGTCCGATGTTTTTCACACGTCAACGGAATATCTTTATCTCCGGGACCGGCATTTCTTGCCTCTCGTCATCCCACACGCACTCGTCCATGGGCCCTTCTCTCTCTCTCTCTCTTTCTCGGTCGCCAATTCTCTGATAAACCGCGCGCCTTCTGTTTTTCGTTCTCGAGACACGTACAGGAGAGCCCTGACTGCATATAGGTATTTCTGCCGTAGTCCCTCGGGACAGTACCCGCGTCAGTCCATCTTTTCATTTCTACTTCTCACTTCCTCTCCAGAGAACTGTTATGAAATAAGTTGCACCGGCGGAAAAACTTATTGCTGATACGGCGAGGAGCTTATCGACAATTTCATGCTAATCGGTTTACAGGAAATCGATGGAAAATAATAAAAATATCGCGGCGATGAAATTAGCCGGAGATTGCAACTTACGTACGACGTGCGGATGAATATTTCATAACGGCATTCTGAACCAGACTGATTTACTCACCTGTAACAAAAAGAGAGAAATACATGTATTTAGATGGATGCGCTTGATAAATTATTTATGATAAATAGAGATAAGATATGTAAATATAGACTCGGCGAAATGTAATTACTTTTTGAGCTTGCCATTTCAAGAGGAAATGCACCTCTTTAATCCTGGCAAGTATCTTTGTGAGAGTTGGCGATTTATTGGAAATTCTGAAGGAGAGGAGAAACGAGCCGTCGTCGACTGTAGATATTTTCCGTCTTTTGTTTTTTAACGACGCGATTATATGCACTTTTAGCGAATTAGTTCTTTCGCGAAGTTGAGAGACAGCTTGAAGTATAGATGCTTCGTGAGAGCATTGTTAATTACGGCTTAAAATATAACGGAAATTTCCAGACTTCGTAATACTTTTAATCGCACTTATTACTGCTACTTGAGCCATCAACGTTTCCCTCCACTTCTGGTACTTCATCTCATTTATTTCGAAAGAAACCAATTTGAAAATAATATTCTTAATCTTCATTGAAATAGTAATTAAATATAATTTCTTAACTGAATTTTAATAATAATTTTGAAATCTTCGCGTTTAGTAACAAATTCAATATCCATCGGTTTTCGCTTTAATTAAGCTTCGAATCAGCTTGAAAATCCTGCACGAAGATTAATCGGGTAATCCGAATTTTAATAAAATTACATTAAAGCGCAAGAAGGAGATAAATTTGTAAACTTCACCTCGAATCTGTCACTGACGAACGACATCGAGGTTGCAGGACCATTGGTCGACTTCCGTAAACTCCCCGATTCCAGGCGGGAAAAAGGCGGCTCCCACTCGACACGAGCCCAACAAATGGCCGGAGTCGAGACGTTGGATAATTTCTCGGACCAGCCGTGCAGCAAGCGTCCAGAGGGACAGAAAGATGAGAAGCTCGCCTCCTTTACCTCGGGAACCTGCTGCACCGGATTTTCTCGTCGACTCATGCCGCGTAAGGGCTACACCCCGAGAATTCATATGCAAACGGTCGTACGGCGAAGAGGCTCGTTCGAGAGTTCGACCTGAAGTAGGGAGGAGAGCTGTTCGTACGGGATGCTTGTTTTTCGAGAGCCAGATACGGAAATCATTGTTTCTCTCCCACACGCCCATCGAGATCTCTTCTTCGGATTTGACGATGAATCGTAAAAAAATTGGATGGGGTTATGAGGTATTTTTTTTTATTCTTCGCCTCCCTTGGAAGGTCGGACCGAGCATCGTCGGACTGACTTGAGTTTTACCTTTCAGCCAAAGTGCATATTATACGCGAAGCGATCGCTTCGAACATCGGTGAAACATTAATTTATGAATATTGAAAAACTCGTTTGCGTATTTTCTCCTCCGTGGTGTCTACATGTTGATCGCCCTCAAGCTACACAGAAATAATGTCCAGTGCGGATGGGAAAAATGACGAGAGATTAATAAAATAAACGCGAGGTAAATTGTAAATCATTAATCACCTATAGTGCTCAGATCGCGCGGCTCTATTAATAATTAATGAGCCGGTGAAAAATATTCATTAAATAAACTGACGCTTTACATGCATTTTATTTCACAGTGTAAAATCAAGATACAAGTTTCCGATAAACGCGAGCCTCATCGGGCTTCGAATAAAAAATCAAGTGCGCGTTCGCAGAATTATGAGGCGAAGAATTTAAAAAAAAAAAAGAAGAAATTTGTCATCGATCAAAACTGCGCGGCATCTCCACTTCTCCGACGCGTTCGATCGACAACCTGTAAATCCCACCGTTACAACGTACCAGCGTGCCGAACCCGCTGAGAGACTCGAACTCTCGCGTAAAAAATGACCGTCACTCGTGTACTACCCGTACGCTCCTAATTACAAACGGAACCCAATACCAATGAAAATAAATCATTAATCAGGCACGCAACGACATCGTGGCAACGTCATCAATAAAACGGCACGACCCTCCCCTTAAAAAAAAAAAAATAAGAAATACTGAGAGAGCGAGAAAGAGAAGTGAAACAAAACAATCATCGTACATGGCCGGAACGCTCCCCTCGGCGAGTCGCGCGTGTAGCCATTATCCATTATCTGTCGGAGCGAGGAGTCGGGAACACGCCTCAGGTGCGCGCGGTGCGTACACTCGAAAGCTGAGAGGCAGTCACTCGGTCAGATGCTCGTTAAAATCCTGTCGCGCGTATACTCGCGCGAGCGCGTCGATGGAATTAAGAGATTTTTCAGACAGATATAGCGAGAACGTTGCGCGCGTCTCGTGCGTATCGAGCAGAGCACGCGAGACGGACAGACGTGCTACGCTGGAATGGGAGAAAAGGGGAGAGACAGAGAGATTGTCTGCCGCGCGGGCACGTCTAAATTATTCCCGTCTCGCGGAGGCAGAGCAATCGATATCGATATCGGAGGGAGTAACGACGCCGGTCCTTCATTCTTTTCTTTTCCAGGCGCGAGTATGGTGCACTGTATTGGTGACTTGCGGGGGGATGTATTTTTTTTTTCTTTCTCGTTTGGCAGCGGAAGGTCGAGGGATGTACTTTGCGCATGGATAATATAGATATAATGCTGGAGCAATCGCCATTAGAGAAAAATGTAGGAGAAAAGTGAGCGCACAAGGAACGAATAGGAAATGAGTGCTCCAAGTTTTTACAACTTATTGAAATTTTCTCTTGAAATGGTTTACGGTCCAATCGTACCTTTTTCCTTTTTTCTATCATAGAGAGGTAACTCCCCAGGATAGGGAAAATTATTACAATTTATTCGGGAAACGTTATACATTTTTCCTTCCTCTGAATAATTTGATTTCTATTTATAGTATATGAAAGGTAAAAAATGTGATTTTCGGAAAAACGAACTTTAATTCCTATAAAAGATTTGAAGAAAGATTTAAAAGCATTGATGCTTTCAATGCTCTCTCGCGTTTAAATAATTCATTAATTGATGCTTTTGCAGAAGGACGGCGATTCTAATACCTTTTAATCTGATTAATTGAATAGCAAGAACTGTGTCAATTTATTGTCTTTCTATACCAGTTACTGACTGTACTTACTACTTTAATTTTATTACTTTATTCATCATTTTAAAATTATATTATGCACTGAGAGAAAAATTCAGTTGGATCAACAATTCGCGCTGTTAAATACTTCCAACAGAAAAAATTGTTATTTTAACAGAGTCAATTTTTATCAAACAGAAGTATCGTTAAAAAACTCTGTCAAAATAAGCTCTACGCTGTTAAATTAACAGTGACGCTATTAAATTAACAGTGTAATTGTTGAATTATCAGCTTTTTTCGGTTGGAAGTATTTAACAGCGCAAATCATTAATCCAACTAAATTTTTTTCTCAGTGTAACATTTTTCACATCAGATATAAGCTTAATGCATTATGTAATAACTCAGTATAATATTAAATAATTAAGTGAATTAATAATAAAGCTAAATTTCTATTTTCAGGTAACATAAAATATTTTATGGTTTAAAAATTTTTTTTATTTATTGCTGAGCAATAATATTGAACGCAGTTACGTAAACTTCATAAATAATTTCTGAAACTCGATATTCAATCCTTTACCAATTTCTTTACTTCTTCACTTGTCCACCGGCAATATTTTCGCCTGAAACTGTCAGCGAATCGTTAACTTTATGAACTAACCGAGCAAGAAGTCGACAAGTTTGCGCAAATCCGTCCAGGAAATGCTAATTTATTGTAATAACAGATGCCGCGCTCGAATATACACCCGCAGACGGTCTATGAAATCCGAGCCCAATTTCTTGTACCAATTAGTACATCTCCGCTGAACGACCAGCCAAATTTGCAATCTTAAAAATTCCCAGAACCCGAGAGAGAGAGAGAGAGAGAGAGAGAGAGAGAGAGAGAGAGAGAGAGATACACATTCACGGTCGAGGCGAGAAAAAAAAGCATCCATCGGAGAAAAAGGACAGAAACAGAGACTGGACATATTCGCCTCGGACGTCGCGTGCGAATACGAGAAACGGCGAGAAGAGAAAGTTAAAAAAAAGAAATAAAAATAAAAAAATAAAGGACCGAGTACAACAAGCCGTTAAGGAGATCTCCCCGTGAAATGACGCGAGGCTCGTTCGGCGAGGCATAAATTAAAGGAGCGGCCCCAATTTCCACCGCTGCTCGCTCCCTTTTTCGTGGGGCGGGAAAAAGTGCCACGGAAATCGACGGGGGGTTCCGCGCTCGCTCGCCGCTCCTTTTGAATGTCGCGCGCGAGAATCGCACGGTACTCCTTCCTTCTTTTTTTTTTAACGATCACGCGCACGCGCGCGTCTCCTAACGAGCGCGGCACTGCTAGTCTCCCGCGCGAGGATTGATGGAGCCGCTCGTTTCGCCGCTGAATTTATGCGCCTACTCGGTTTCTCTCCCTTTTTTTGCACTCTTCTTTTATTAATACGCGCGGCGCTACCACGCGCGATAAAGCGCCGTGGTGGTTCTCGCGCACGCGCGCGCGAGCGCGGGATTCAACGGCCGCTCGTGATTTATCGCCGCTTTATTGAGTAGAAATTATGTTGTCGACGGGGGAAAAAATACTCTCGGGGGATACGTGAGCGTAATGAACGCACGTACGAGTGGGAATTTTAAATTTTCAAAAGGTTCGTTGCCTTGATTTAGAGGTTTTAGTCATCCGATAAATTTTCGTGCCGCGCGCCGAGAGAAATACCACATTTTGAGATGTTACGCCGAGTTTTGCTTTGCGGTTTACTCACACATTGATTTGAAATGTAAAAATACAAAGAAACTGTTACTATTGATATATAAATAGTTTAATAATTTAATGTACATTTGTTGAATTTACGGTTATAGTTAGACTGCGGGTGCATTGGCTATTGATGTTAAAATTCGTGTCAAGTAAAATATAAAAGGGAGGCCTTTGTTAGATATTCGTTTTCTCCTTTTTCACTCTATGACCGGTAAAATATATATTTCATATTTTATCAATAAAAGTTTCACTCTCTCTTTTCTTTCTAGTGCCAACTTTTTAAGTTGTATATCAAGAGATCTTTCCGTACACTTTAGTTCATCCATAAATCGCAATCATAAATCTATAAAATGATTTTATCACAAATCCAGCACGGAAAAATAACGCCAACGAGTATAACAATTCATCGCGTATTGCATTTTTTATTCAAATCGTTATGTACTTCTATTTTTGCAATAAAAAATTCTATTTACGCCTATAAAGGACTGATGATGGGCGTAAATATAGAACTTTTTATGTATCTCCGCTTTCTTTTTCTTCCCGACGTTCGATGATGATTATTGCATGGACACGCCGGTCGAATGTAATTAATGGCACTGGCCCTGCCTGATAGATTTGCGGCGGTCACGGAGACAACCTGATCGATGATTCGGACGCAGCTACGCTTCCGACGATCCCCACGCTCAATCTGTCATTCTGGTTATCGCGCCCGAAATATTCCTCTCAGTCTGCTTTCGAGTGTTCTTTTTCGACGTCTCGTTTTGCATTTCATTTTTTACCACTCAAAAGAAAAACTGGTCTCGTTCTCTTCGAGACTAAAAATCGAGAATCGGATGTTTGTTATTTATACGACTTTCTGGGATTTGTGGGATTAAATGTATATATAGGCGCGTCACGTCGAAGCGATTACATTGCTTTTTCCATTTTATATTATTTTCAATGCAACTTCTGTTCCCCGAATCGATAGTTTGAAGCATCGAAATTCGTGAAGCAGACCCACGAAAATACGAATGACCGAACGATTTTAACGCGAGACGTGACTGCGTTAAGTGAGCCAGCCAACGGATAGGCGACTAACAATTTCTCCGAACGCATAATTGCGATTTCGTGTTAAGCGTCAATATTTGCTTTACTAACCAAGCACGCATTTGTACCTTCCCTCAACTACCTGCATGCACCAGAAAAAAAAACGAGAGGATCCTCTCCTCTTGACACGCGCTCGCGCTCCATACTAATACCCCTCATACTCGCGCGCGACGAATGACAATGAAAAAAGGCCCAAACGAATTTTTGTCGAACCCGCGGGCGAACGAAAAAAAGCGCATACACATTCCACTAGAGGCTAGAGCACATCGAGAAATTCAAATGAGAGATAAATATTCAATTTTAGCCGCACGTTGCTCGCATGTCGAGTGGACGCTCGTATATACACGCGCGGGGTCCACCTGCGGTGCGCTCTCTCGAGTAGCATGAAAAAAAGGCCAGCGAGGGCCTGACGATGCAGAAACGAGCCTGGGCCTCCGAGAGGTGAAGTGCCGGAGGGGAGAGGAAGGCCGAGGGCAAGCGTCTCGAATGTATCACCGACTACCCGGTCGCCGAGAGCGATGAGCGTGGAAAGTTGGATTTCGAGTGAATCGGGAGTGTTTAGAGAGCGAGAATCGTCGTTTCATCCTTTATAAAGAGCCCGGATAAAGTGTTTGGTGTAAACAACACTCGCAAGCGTGATTATACGCGACCAGAAAGAGAAAAAAAATTCTTTTGACATTCATTATGACAGTGTATTCATTACACGGTGTATTCTCAGTTTCGAGCCGAAGGCAAGTTCCGTTAGGGACGAATACAAAAATGGGAGGTTTCAATTAAAACACAACAAGGTGAGATAAAGCGCTCGGTGCAAAGAAGGCTCGCGCGCGTGAATGTAAGCGTCGAGTGAAGAAAACATTTTTTTTTTTTTTGACGTTAATTATGATGAATTACACGGTATATACACGCCGATTACAAGTTCCGTTAGGGGTAGAAACAAAAATAGGCGGTTTCAATTGAAACGCAACGAGAGGATGAAGTATATTTGCTGTAAACAAGACTCGCGCATTTGAGTGCAAGCGACGAGATGGAAAGTCCCTTTGTCGTTTTCATTACAACGAAAACGTCACACAGTGTACTAACTTCAATACCGAAATTATTAGAGCTACGTTGAAGAAAACACAAGAATAGGAGATTTCAATTAAAACACAACAAGAGAGTGGGCCCCAGCAATCGTCCGTCTGTCCGTTGAAGCAGCTAAACGTCAAGGTGAGATGGTATAAGTCGCGGTCAAAAGTTTACCTTGCACCTGTGGCCGTCCAAAAGAACCATCCAGCAGTCCACGCCACTACCAGGCCTGGAAGAGCCGGAAAAATCCCTTTCTGGGGAAAAAAAATCAGCATTGTGATGTTTTGACGCGGGGGTGCCCACGTTGAGGCCTGACAAGGCCCCCGAAAGATCGAGGCTGCCGGAGAGAAACTCAGCGAGCCGAGGGAGAAATTTAATCTGGGAAGGACAGAGAGAGACCTTATACCTGACCTTTTTCGAAAGCCTACAGGAGTAGCTGCGCGATAATTGGTTTCCTCGTTGGGAGCTGAGAGAGAGAGAGAGAGAGAGAGAGAGAGAGAGAGAGAGAGAGAGAGAGAGAGAGAGAGAGAGAGAGACGATGTGCCTTTTGACGATCACCTCGGTTTTAAGAGCGAGCTTTTTACCGGAGCACCGGTGGTGTCTGATGAATGTGCGCGAGAGGTGGCCGATAGGATTTTTCAGACCGGAAACGCCGAGGAATTTCGCGGCGCGCTGCACTTCTTTTTTTTTAAGTAGCGGCCTGTCAAGAGTGCGGTAGCGATTGCAGCTGCGGCAATTTTGTTTGCCATACTTTGCCGGATGAGCGGCTACCTCGGCGGCAATTGGAAAACTATTTGAAAATTGCTCGAGATTGGCTCGCTGTAACTATAATACCCGCCCGTGCCATTTCTTATTACGTGGAAAAATCTGCAATTATTCTAATAGCCTTCGATTCTTTAATGGACTGCGAAGATTTGTTCCACTATTCAATGTACACGTCTTATACTATCGGTTAAGGAAATTAATAGACCTCTCTTCTCATACCGAGAACAATCGCCCATTAAAATTTATTACAATTCCTATTAAATTATACTTTCTGATGGAAAATTGGAAATTTGATTTTGCTTCCTCACTGCTATAATAAAAAATGTAATAACTGTCGCAAAAATTATATTAGCAGTAAAATTTATACTACATATTTTTAAAATTGCTGAATTTCTCAGTAAAATTTATTTTTCATATAACAATTTTTGTTAAAAATCAAGTATAGGTCCCGATTCCAATGTTACTTTGTAATTTTTGCTAAATTTATTATAATTTTTGTTATAGTATTTCCCTCAGTGTAAAAACACGTTAGGAGTTTGAGTGTTTGGATCGTTTTATGATGTTTTTGAAAAATGTCTGTATGGATGTGTGTGTGAGCAGCTGTTTTATAAATAGCGCCGATTGGCAAAAATCCACTTCCAATACCTGGGACTTAATAGTACATTTCGATACAAGTGCAAGAATGTGATTTTTAGCCTCGCGTGACGTTTGCGCACGAACGAAGCGAGTGCGAAAAGGTCACACGAGGCTAAAATCACCTCCTCGCTCATATATCGAACAGTATTTTTTGATAATACAACGTGTGCAACATACGATTTTGCGAAGCTGATTTTGAGCGTGCGTGCGCAAAGTCGTGTCTTTGCGCACGGCGTATCGAATAGTAGTTTTCGATACTAGTGCGTCAGAAGTGATTTTCGGACAAGTGTGAGATTAGCGCCCGAGCGAAGCGAGG
>JAWWEN010047785.1:0-11792 GCA_035582955.1 Sycophila texana
TATATATACCTTATACACGCTCGATTGGGAATAACCGGCAGATCCTCGCGTGCAATCGAGCCAACGACCGGTCGATTAATTCTTTCAATCGTAAAGCGCTGTAAACGCGGTGTACAGTTACTGTTTGACTCACATTAGCCGGCAATAAAGCAGTAAAATAACAGGCCCTAGAGCGGCAAAGAAATCCTCTTACCTGGAACAGATAGAAAAAGAAATATTTTGTTATTTAATGCGAAATACAGAAAAAAAAGAAGGGGGGAGTGGAGGGCAAAAGAAGGCTCGATGCTTAATTGCACGCGTTTACTTCCACTTTCCAAATAGCAATAGCTAAGAAGTCATTTAACGGCTATGGGCTTTTAGAGATGCCTGCGGAATGGAAATTCGTTTTTTGCCTGCTTAGGAAAGATCTTGAGTAAGTAAACAAATTTCAAGCGTATAACAAAGTAAAAAAAAAAACAGCAGACACTGCACATTAATAATACTCGCAATCACATTACCGTCATTATCCGCAATGTTATTAATTAAATTTCCCTGAAAATCGGTAAGCAATCGGCAAGACTATCTATCCGTTATAACACTCAAGCTGATTTATACCATTTCGTAGCTTTGAATTATGAAATAAACGCTCGCGATTGCGCGCAAATTCTGCAAGTCTAATCTACACTAAATGAGATAATCCAAGTATACAAAAAAAAAAGCTTAAAATCGAAAACCATTAGATGTATCCACAAGTACCCGGCTCTAACCATCAAAAGAAACAATAAATTACATCCATACAACTTATATACATATTTTAGCGCGTAAAAGAAGTTTCTTTTACACGCTAAAATATTCGACGATTCTACGAACTCCAACCTCTCGCAATAAAACCAACTTCTGATAAAACACACATCATTTCGCAAGCGATACTCGCCGGTCCATTACGTCACAGTCGCCTACTGATTCGTCCGGTCCTGAAAACCGCAGAGATCGCCGTATAATACAAAATAATCCGGGAGAGTCGTCATAGTCCGCGATAAATCGAGCCTCTCCACCTCCGCGCGAGCCGTCGATCGGCCGAGCGGCGGAAGTCCGATCGATCGGCAGCCGCGAGCCGTTAACGGCTCGACGCTCGATTTCCCCAGGCCGATAAAAAGGAGCGCAGGATCGCCGCGAGGCGCGCGCGCGCGCTTACAGGAGTACCGTTCCCGCGTCCGCGGCTTATTACAGCCCTCGTCACTAACGAGCCGACGAGCGGCCGATCGCACCGGGGGTATGTATCTGCGTGCGTTGGCGCGCCGATCGCCGATCTACACGCTGCGGGTTGTTATTTCTCCGCAGCGCGCGGCTCGAAAGGTTATCCCACTAGGAATTTTCGCCTTGTTTTTGCTGTTCGTTCCGCGGAGTGCGCGATGCGGTTCCTGGGTTAATTTGTGGAGAGGCGAGCTTGCGAGATTATTATTGCTTGATTGGCGGCAAGTTTAAGAGTGATGGCTTATCTTATTCCATGTTTTAATTGCCGGTATCTCATTTGTTAATTGCATCTTTTTTTTCTCGTCAAAATTATACGCTGCAGTGGGAAAAAAGAGAGTTCGAATGAAGTGATTTATTAGGACCATTATAGTATATATATTTTAAGATGAAAAATCTATTTAGTGTAGAATATCAAAAGATTTTTGATCGTTTTAATATGTCGATGAGATTAATGTATCCTATTGAGGTGCGATATTAAGTCGTATTAATATATACCTTTTAAATGATTTTCCATTAATTTTAATTACATCATATTTGTATAATTATATTAAATTCGTTCCCTTGTCCTTTTCATGTGTGCTGAGTGTCATTACCGATTTTAAATGAAGAGTGATTCAAACGTTCGAAGAAAGTAGACATTTGATGATAATGATGATGTCTCAAGCGATCAGCGATAAACCAATTTAGATTAATTTATTTATTTTGACAGCATTTCGGCACAGGATTACCTTCTTCAGGACTATCATTATTTACACCTGTAAAATATTAATTCTACTATTTATTTCTAATAATTACAACCCTGAAGAAAACACTTACTCCAGTTCCGAAACCTTAACAAAATGAACAATTTAATTTAATCTAAATCGGTTCGTCGTTAATCATGCCATCATCATTTTCCTTATCGATTTTAATATCGATTAATTGTTGTAAAAAATTTGATACATCTATATTTACACACTAGAAAAATGTAAACAGCATCCTAATAAGACTCGAAGACGCTCCCCCATCAAAAAAAAAAAGAAAAGAAAAAATCAAATCCAAACTGTCACTTACGAAATACCCGCATCGACCCACACGCGGCAGCGTCCGTAACAGTAACGGCGCGTTTCACCTAGTTACCGAGCTAGATACAAAAAAAAAAATGTGGAACAAAGGCGCGGGGCACAAAGCGGGTCTCTCTCGCTCCGCGGCAATTTTTCCATGACAAAAAAGCAAAAACGAAGGCACGAGAGGAGAGGCGCCCGGGATCGCGTGCCGCGCGAACGCGAAAAACCGGCGCGTCGGCGATATTATTGAAAACCGGCGCACCGGAACCATAAAGTAAATGGCCGCGCGGCCGAGCGTAACTTTAAAAGGTTCAGTGCTCGCGGGCCGTGGCATAGTGGCTCCTCCGCGCCGCAGTCATTTCCCCCCGTTGACATAACTCGTTGTCAGCGCGCCGGCACGAAAATAGCGGCGCATTAAAATTAAACCGAGCGAGCGAGTCCGCCCGCCCGGACCCACGAGTCGCGGCGCGATATCTCGACACGCGGCTAAAGGAATTATCGCTCCGGGGTGTGATAACGTGCTTGGCGGATGCGACGCCTTGGCTTTTCACTTCGATGTTGATGGCGAGCAAGAGTGGTCGGAGGATTTTATGGTCGTTGTTTAGGGTGAAAATTTGAATGGATTTTTTTTGTTTTTTGTATTTTTGTATTTTTTGTTATTTTTTTTTAAGTGAAGAATGTGGCGCGTGATGAATTGTGGGTCGAGTGATGAGAGTGTAAACGTCGAAAATGAATTTTCGTGGTATAACTAATTATAAATTGCTTTTTAAATGTACCCAGAAAAAAATGTCTTGTAAATACAACTTAAAATTTTGTTCAATCCTCTTGGCAAAATTATTTTATTGATTTAACTAAATATTTATAGTAGAATTAGCAAAAGTTTTAGTTAAAAATTTGATCTAGTTATAAATTTTTGTCAATTTAACTAAAAAAACCCTGGTTGATTTAACTAAATGTGTAGTTAAATAAACTAAACGGTTTTGTAAAGAGAAATTTAGTGGATTCTAAAAAAAAAAAATTTGTTCGGACAATATATATTTCAGAGATACGTGCAAAAAAATATTCAATTTAATTAAAGTTTAAGAGAACGATTGATTTTACTTTTTATTAAAAAAATTATTTTCAAATTACTTAGCGTTACTATAGTAATAGTTTGCGATTATTATTAAAAATTTGATTTTTATTTTTATAGTAATTAAACTTTCTCCTACATTTTTTGTTTTACCTTTTTTTTTTTAAGTTTCCACAGTGCAAAATTATCCATTTTACATGTTTTTGAATATAGCGACACGCCTTTTAAAAATGAACTATACCACGTATAATTGCAGGAATTACTTATAATCACTGGGGTGAGAATTGTTGAACTTTTTTCTCCTTTTAACGACATATTTATGCGTGAACAATTTGAATGTTGTTTTGACAGATTTATAGTGCAACATGTGCGTAATAACTTTGTACAGTTGCAAAAATTCTGTATTATTACTATGAGAATATTTCAGGGGATAATTAACGCGGCAATTGTAAGAGATTTCACACAATCTATACGCAAAAACCATGAAGCGCTTAAAATATTAACTTGTTTTACCTATGTTTTAGTCAACGAATTCCGTAGTACAAAAAAAAAAAAAAAACTGAAGTGGCAATTTGAAAATACCTCATCAACAATATTACATAAGTGCGCGCCATCAATAGCTCGAGCCCATGGCATATTTAATGCAAAAAATAATTTCCAAGATTTATTACTCACTTAAAAAAAAAAGACTACCATATTAGTAACATTAAAGCAGCTGTATTAACAGGAAAATGCCTATATAATACATTCATAAGATTTATAATGGCGAAAAAAAAACTCGTTACGCAGTTCAGTGCATACTTTTCAGTTCATTTCAAATCCAATTGAAACCTTTTAATCCCCATGCGTAATATAAATCACGATTAAGCAACAACAGCCACGAAATCGAAACTTTCAATATTCTATACGCAAACGCATAAAATCCTACTCGTACACTGTATCAGTCGGCCTAACATTAATTACGAAATTATTTCGCCTCATTAATTCGAGAATCATTTAAAGCCGCGCCACGAGATATACGAGCGACACTCCCACCTCGTCTGATCTCAAAAATGAGAAAAAAAAGACACCGACCCATAACCCGCGGATTTCTGAGGAAAAAGCCGTAGGCGGTACAGTTAATAAATTAATCTATTTAGGAAAATATATATCCACTCGCGCCGAAGGTATCCGCGGCAAACAAAGGGTGGAGATCGGCGGATCGCGGGCATAAGTCTTCCCCGCGAATGCGTAAATATACACGCGGGGCGAAAGGATGTGCGGTTCTCGCCTCGGGCAATTACGCCGTAAATCATTTCGCCGAGGCGCGAGGTCCGCCTATTTTCTCCTTTTTTCCTCTCTCTCTCTCTCCCTTCTTCTTTCTCCCTCGTCGATCGCCGCCAGGGAATTTGATGTCTTTTTAAAAGCGACGACACTTTTGCAAAAGGCGAGCTTCGTTTTTTTTTTTCCCGGAACAAAAGCCGAATTCGCGGAAGACTCGACTGCCTTCCTTTGGAGATCGTTCGTTTTGCCGTTTGTATACTGCACGTACGGAAGGAATAACGGTTCTCCCGTGTGTGCGTGTGCGTTTATGTGTACGTTTTAAGTTTTCTTATTGGATGCGATTTTTGTGCAATGATTAATGTATTTCTCGTGTTTGGAAATTTTGCAAGATGAGCGCGATGCGCGCTCAATTTTACGGAATAAATTTGAATTTAAAGATCGAATTAGCTACCGAGGAATTCCTTCAAATTAATTGAATTCCTATGGGCTTAAAGTTGTATACACCGCGCGGCAAAGCTTTTTTTTCCCCATACGAAATATTCAAACTTTGATTATATACGTAATTGGAATCCGGTGAATTTATACAAACAGCCCCGTTGAAACGAATACTATACTAACACTAAAAGTGAAATGAACGAAATAAGATAAACATATGGATCGTTTTATTTGCTCCTGTCAACGATCGAATAAACGTTTACTCGTCTATTCTTCGCGGCACTTAAATCAAACAGGAAGAAAATGAAAATCGAAAATTCCTATATGTAACCCTGTGAATCGAGCCACGTGTATTCTGGAGGAACGCACCACATTCCTCTGTTTTCGCTTCGCCCGACGCGATTATTTTTTCAATCGCCCGACGAAAAAAACCGAGAGTAGACGCGCGCGCGGTAGGTACGACGTGAAATTTCCGCTCCGCCCTACGAACATCTGGTCGGCGCGTAATTTCTCTTCCACACCGCGGAGATTGCAAAATCAGATTCGACTCCGTCACGGGGCACGAGTAGACAAACCCGGACTTTGCGTATAACAGCAGCCTTTAGCCTTTGTTCTTGCGACTGGTTTAACTTAAAATTTTTTCGAAAGATTTTATCGCACTTCAAAGTGGCATCTTGTAAAATATAATTTTCGCGGTCAATCATTTAAAATCCTATCGCTAAATTCATTATTTTTCTTTTTATTTTACTGAAGCTGTATTATTAAAAGATTATTGTTAAAATTATTTACAGTTGTTATTTAAAAAACATAATTACACGTTTACACTATTTTATAGATTTTTATTGATTACTTATATCATTAAAAATTATTTAAAAAAACATTGTACGCTTGTAGTATTTAATAGAATTTTATTGGTTACTATTATCATTCAAAATTATTAAAAAACATTGTACGTTTGTACTATTTAATAGATTATTATTAATCACTTATCATTTATCGATAGCTATTAAATAGAATTACCTGTAGATTCTTTGCGCAACACTGACATAAAATTTACCGAACAAATCGACAACAGTTTCATACTCGCATCGACCAATAAAAACCCCTAATCACGCTATCACGTCATAAATCAGCTGCACCCGTAGCCCCCGCGTTATCCGACTAAATTTACATCTGCCGCTCGCCGCGTGGCTACCTGTGTATATATACTTTAATTAACGCCGGGCGCGTGACGTAATCCGCGGCGCCTTAAAACCTCATCTCCCCGGCGGCCTCGAATCTCAGGCCTCGCAGCACGTAATCCGGAAAACTCCCCGAGTCGCACGTAACCATTGCCCGATTAACAAAAAAAAAAAAAATAAATAAATAAATAAATAACAACTCGACGAGGCGCGACTAAACCGAACGACTTCATAAAATCTCCGCCTTCCCCGACGATTGATCGCGCGTATCGCGCCTCGATCGATTATCCCGCGAACAAAGGGGCATCACGAGCGCACGTAACGAAGTGCATATTACGCGGAGAGGAGCCAAGCGTGGGCGACGCGTGTGAGAAAATTTCGCTCTCCAGCCGCTGGTAACACATAAACCTGTATACGTACTTATGTATACTCGAGTTGTACACTCTTTAGATGCCCGTATAGCTTTTGCCCGACAAAAAAAAAAAAATAAATAAATAAATAAATAAATAACGCAAACGGCCGTTTGTAAGGAAATGTACGTTAGCATCAGGGGGGTTTATTTATAGGCCTCAGTTATTAAAGCACCGCGGCGCGGGTAATTAATTTTGAGCTGCGATGTAATATGCCGATTCGGCGCTTGTCGAGGGAGAGAGAGATCGGCCTTTGTAAACTGGGCTTTCGCGATTTTCTGCTGTCAGCGATCGTAGAGGTGTACATATACGGGTGTGGAGAGATTAGCCGAGGCACATTCTGTATAATGGATGCTGCGCGATAGGCAGGCCCGTGGAATCCAGACGGCCGCGATGATTCCGAAGCTCGAAATCTATATATATATAAATGAAAGTGAGAGGAATTTCGAGGCGAGCGGAGGCGAAGAATGGGGAGCCTGCTTCGCTTTTACCGTTATGTGTATGGTGCATTATTAGTCAGATATTCCGAGATTGTTAATTTGACGGGCGCTCGCGGTGGGAGTGTAAGACTGGCAATTTACCACGGGATTCGAAAAATTTGGCCCTTTTCAAACCACCCTGTGTGATATAGGATGAGATGAAATTCTACTACTGAGATGAAATAGACGATTTTTATTTGCGCTATATTTTCTCATAAAATTTATGCGATAAAGCTCGTCGTAAAAATTGCGATCGTCGTGAAAATGCGTTTGCAAGCACTGGAAAATTGTACGAGAAAATTTATAGTAATTCCTATAGCTGAAGCGAAGCTTTATCATTTTTACGAGAAAAGCTGTGTAAAAAATGCGCAAGAAAAGCTCCGTAGCTTTTACGGAAAAATTTTCCTGATTTTTACCGAGCTTTTCTTATCAAATTTAAGCAAGGCTAGCAATATGGTTCCACGATCACATTTTTTCACGTAATTTTTGCGGGAGCTTCACCGTAATTTTAACGAGAAATTTCTCTCAGTGTAGTTATTGATTGTATAGTCGAATTGAAAAATTAAAGCTCACAGTTTAATTGAGTTAACAGCGTGAAATCGGACTTGCATTAGAAATTTTAATTGATCGATAAATTTATGGGAATACGAACACATGATGCATGCAACGTGCACGCGGGTTGTGTGTTACATCGATAACCTCGGGCGGGTATCCAAGCATAAATAGGTAGATTTTAGCACGGCCTGACCTTCAAAATGAGCTTGCGGACGCTGCAGCTTAGATTTTCATCTTTAGATCGTCTGCGCGATTTATGCCTAGTACGCGAAGATCTCGAAGTCTATAAGTGAAGCACCCATCCTCCTTACCCTTCACTTCTGCGCCAAGAATTTTCCGTAAATAACCTTGATACGCGATTTGCTTGTAGCTCCGCAACTGCCAGCTACAAACTACAGAATCTGGCTTTCATTTGTATATACCGTTAAGTGAAACACTATACGTCAGTCAGAAGATAAATCTATTTCTTTTAATATCAAAAGCACTCGTTTCCTTTTTCAATATCATTTTTTATTATAATTCATTATTATAATATGTATAATAGTAGTAATAAACGTATTACTTGAGAACAAATTTTTTAATTTAGTACTACCCGTTATTTAAGGAAAAGGATTAAATTTTCCGCTTTTATTTAAATAAAATTTCTTTTACACAAGAGTCATAGAAAATACTCTACAGACAATCGAAGCGAGCGGGTGAAATGAAGGATATCGTTAAAATTTAAACACAGGATGCTCCGAAAGTAAACATTTATAAAAAGGCGCAGTCAAACTTTTCATAACGCCTGCAGAATATGAACAAACCAAAGGCTTTGTGCGCCTGCTGTGAGAAACTTGCGGCACCACAATGAAATACAAAAAGCAAAACAACAATTCCCATTACCAAACATCCGTTCGAATAAAAAAAGAAAAGCCGAAGAAGCTTCTTTCCTACTTTTCCATTTCGCCTGAAGGAAAAATAAAAAAAAAAGAAGTGTAACCTCTCGGTTCATTCCTTCCGCAACGTAAAAAACGAAAACCTCTATATACAAAGTCGCACTAAGAAAAAAGTCAAATGTTGATTTTACTATACACCCTAGTAAATCAGAATATAGTATTTGTTACCGAATTTATGGCATTTGTTCCTATTTTTTTAATAACAATTTCTACAGTCGGTAGAACAAAGTACTAGGCAGTTATAGTAATTTTCTTATAGTAAAAGGTACGAAAATGTATTGTTAATTTGACTAATCGTAGTAATGTTTACTATGCTTTTTTGAAAAGTTTACTAAATAAAAAGTCAAATCTACTATAATAATGGTTAAAATGTTAACTAAAATTTTAACGCTAATGTTTACTTTTCTATTTCTAGTGTGCACCTTTTACCACTGGAAAACCTAGTAACTTGTTGGTAAACGTTACTCTTTTCTTTTTCTCAGTGCGGTTGAGTCAGAAGCTACATAAAGAGCCGTTAGTCCGTGCAAACTACGGAAAAGGTCGCCGCCAGGTGTACATATTATACAACAACAGGGCCGGACGCGAGCAAAGGGCATCACGGCGATAGGAGCCAAGACGAGCGGCGCGTTTTCTCGTGTCGCGGCGATAAGCCCCTGCTCGCTAATCTCCGGGGCGCGCAGGTGCGCTCTCGCGTGGGTGACTCGCACGCCTTTCCCACAGTCGGCCGTTACGCCTGGTAACGATGTTGTGTGCTCGTGCCTTTTTTTTTCTTTTCCCGATTCTCGATCGCGCGCGCTTGCGTTTATCGCGCCGGCGTAATCGTTCGATTATTCGTGCCTCGTTTTATTAACGAGCGGAACCCCCCCCCCCCCCCCCCCCGGGGCGGGGGGGGGGAGAAAAAATTGCGGCACAATTGGGGAGATTAATCGGCGTTCATTATGAGATTGATCGGGAGCGCGTATCCCGGTGGCGCGATTGTAAGACGGGAGTACAGTGTGTTTATTGTATAACGTATATACTCCGCGAGCGCCGGCTTAATTAATTTTAATAATCGATTCGTTTGTTTAATTAGCGCCGTTTGTGTGATAATGCGAGAAGATTCCTTTTTTTTTTCTCTTTTTTTAATTGGCGGAGAAAGAGGTGAGAGAGTTGGAACGATGCTTTGTTTGCTGATTAGGCATTGACTTTCAGGGTGATTTGATGCTGCTGAATTATGCGATATATAATTTTTTTTTTATAATGTAATTACTCGAGATGCACTTTCACTTGCGAGGATAATATTCTAAGGAAAAAAATATGAAATATAATATATTTACGGGAAAAGTGGAGTATCACAGTTCCAGATCGTGGATTTCGTTTAAATTAATGATTAGAGATGTTCTTTTTGCATTGTTTTATCAATCTGAAAATCTGAAATTGATTAAGGAATTGTTATGTGTAATATACGTATCGCTATTCGAAATTTATTATTTTTATTTTAAATTAGATGGCTTGTAAAAATGGTATGAATAAATTTTCTTTCATCCATCGTTATGATACATCCTTCAAGTCACTCAATTTAAAAAAATAAAGCACCTGAAAAAAGAGGAACATGAGAAATCTAAATTTTTTCCAGAACTCGAAAGAAAGCAATTACTTGCTAAGGACAAAAAGAAAGGATACTTTGGCTCATTGTCGTGCGCCAGGGATTAAAAGAAAAGAAAGTTCGCTTGTACCGATTTTCACGCGAGCAGCCGAGAAAAGAGTATTATATACCGATCGCTATCTCGTATTATGGTTGGCTCGATTTTCATCAAAAACACCTGTAAACCACTGTTTGAGACGGTTCCCACTTTTTCCCTCGTGGAGTGTCAACCTCACGCGCCGCTTGTTAAATTTTATGTACTACTCCCCTACTCCTTTTTCCGGTGCTCCTCGAGCGACGAAAAAAGTGTCCCAGATAGTTAATGCATTCCACGGATTGTTCCCCGCGCGCCTCGTTTTTTTCCTCTTCATGACGTCCGTGCACGGGCGTCTATATTTGTGTGTCGTCGGCGGACTGCTTCGATGGGGAGATAGCGAAGGTGAGAAGCGAATGGCCGATGAGGTGTAATAATGGAATGCGGAGTTTCTTGAAAAGTTTAATGACATGTAGTGTAGTGTTTCTTTTTATTCACGTCCGAGCGGATCTTATCTTTGTGTTCTTCATTAGCAGGGCATATATCACCGGTGGATGACACAAAAAATTTATTGGTGCTTTATACGATTTAAATGTCTTTGGTGGGCCAATATAAATGTGAATTAAAACTGGTAATTGCACGGAATTTGATCTTTCTTTTTGCAATTTGTCTACGCAGTTCAAATTGTAAACATCGATATTAAATTGTACTATACTAAAATAGCATGCAACGTAATCGTATAACCATCCAAAATCTAAAAAAAAATGAAATTCCATGAAAATATTCTAAAACAGGTTTTAAAATGATCATTCGGAAGAACTAGAATCCCATTATTCAATGATCTTCATAAGCATAAATAATGCACGCTCATAATTATCTTTTGGCGGTTCCATTCCAGTCCGTTCGACTTCGGCAAATTCACATTACCATACCCCATACACAACTTATACTTTCCGCCCATTGAAATAAAAAAAAAAATAAAAAATAAAAAAAAAAGCATACCTCATAGTTCACATTCCCCTGGTATAACCTTACGTAAAAAAAAAAGATATATTTGTCTCGCGAAATTTGCATACGAGCCCTGCAATCCTCCGGTCATTTTCGCAACGAGGTCCACCTCGAATTTTCACCTCTCCGTTTAACGATCGCCTGGCACCTAATGGCCGAGCGCCGATTTTACGGGCTGCGAACCGAACAATTACGATCGCGCTCGGCTCGTAAATCAAACGCTGCGTAATCGGGCCAAACCAGCTGAAACGCGAACGGATCTTCCCTGGCGCGTGCGGATACAATACTGCGGTTGAGACGTGAAAGAAAAAAAAAACTGAAACGACGAAACCAGAAAACGCTTAAAAATAGTCGCGAGGAGGTTGGGCGAGTCTCACAAAGCGAGTCTCCGTCCATGAGGTCACGAGGAAATTAACGGAGCTGGCGCTCGAACTCCTACTTTTGTGGTACTATAGAGATCATAATGTGCGAATTTTGTAACGGTGTCCTTTTCTTTTTGTAAAGTTATATATATATA
>JAWWEN010047796.1:0-11790 GCA_035582955.1 Sycophila texana
CGTACGTGCGCGATTTTTTTTGCTCAAGTTATTCATGAAAAACCAGGTGGCTCTATAATTTTTTAACGGATAGTAGATAATATGAAAACTTGATACAATTATATCGAATTCTTAAAAGTGGAAAAAATTGGATCTCATGATATATAACTAAAAAATTACTATTATTTTATAACTTACAATCTTCTCACTTAAATAAATGACCATTAACTTTTTCTTTATTTTCTTGCAAGTTTAGTTTTTGAGAAAGCTAACTGTCAATCTATTGGCAGCGGTTTTTTAATATAATAGACAAATTTATTTATTGTTTTTTTTTTAAACAAAAACAACGCTATTACGTTATAATTTGATTAATGTACATACATCGTATATTTCAGCGAATACATACATTGAATATCGATACAATCATTAAAATAAAACAAATTTTATCCATGTCAGATTCGATACGGAAACCGTTGCATTCGGTCGTCTACATCTCGGCCTCTGCAAGCGAGGACAGAATGGCCTGCAGTGTATATATACGTACATACATCGTGGCGTGCGACTATACACCAGCTTCTGGTCTCCTGTTAGAGCTCGTCAATGCGTAGATGCGCGCGTGCGCGTGCAAGCGCCGAATAACCTTCTGTACATTCGCCGTGAGAACGTCTGCGCAACTTATATCGGCCGCACAATCGATGGCGAATATAATAGGGGTGGGCCTTCAGGGCATAGTGGGCCACCCCATTAAATATGTTGCATTTATTGTAAGAAACATTTATTAACAAGTTTCATTCAAATTAAAGCATTTTGAAAAATTATCATTATTATATTGCAGTATTACTATATAAAAAAATTATACATAGTAATACTGCAATGTAATAATACAAATGCTTTAATTTAAATGAAACTTGTTAATAAATGTTTTTCACATCAAATACAACATATTTAATGGGGTGGCCCACTATGCCGCGAAGACCCACCACGCCCCAAGGTCCACTATGCCCCGAGTTCCCCTGTAATAAATAAATTTTAATATTAAAAATGTTATTTAAATATTAATATTTTTAATTAATAAATATAATAAATCAGCAACGCAAGTGACAGTTGTACTATAGCAGCAAGCAATGTTTGCTATAATACGAATTTCTCTCCGTGTGGACGTTATACCTAGGCTTCCGGTCTTTGCGATTTGCTTCTCGTTGCTTTTGATTTATCGGGACACTGCTCGGTATTTACCCTGCTCCGATGGATAGTTCCGCGAATTTCATTCATCCGATCGGCTGATTAATTGAGAGAGGATCAGCGGTTAATTGAATCGTTACTCTGCAGAAATTCATTTTTTTTGTTGTGGGTAATGGGTTGGGTAATGCTGATGATGAGATACTTAGGTTTTCTACCATATTTTTTTAAGTTCGAGTTTAATTTTTAATCATTACTTGCGGTTATTTTATTAATTCTTTACACGCGTAGGTGATTATTTATTCATTTTGTTCTGTATTTGGCATTTTAAAAAGCGAGTTACGATATTAAAAAAAACACACACAATAACATTAAATTAAGTTTCTGGAAAAGTGGCATAAAGAATCCTTAAATTCTGTAAATACGTTTAATTAATTCGACTTTCTTCGAAGAGATCATATGTAGTTAAGAGATATCGAAAGAGAAAGGGACTGTACCCAATTCTGTTCTACAATTTTTCGCGACAATTCACTATAATCTACAATCGCACGCAATTATTCGTATTGCAACTCACGCGATCATTGTATAGTCATAAAGTTGGTCATTTATCATCTACATTTAATGAAATATTAAAATAATATTTATATCGTGTAATCTATAATTATAACGTCAAGCGAAACAAAAAGGTTTACATCTATTTAATATTCCATTAAACCTTCTAAATTAGATTACTAAATTACGAACTATGAAGCGAATCAGATAGAACTAATGGTTGTCAAAACATGACAATGTAATGTAATTATTATTTAGCAAAAGTTATTTAAACACTATCATTATTATTACAAAACAATTTTCTTCCATACCAGGAAACAGCTGCTTCCTGATTTATAGTATAAATTATTATATTTCAATATCTATAGAGAAATTATAATAATATAATCAATTAGTTCTACTAAAATTTATCTTCTTAATTTTTCTAATTAAAGTTAAATACTTATATCAGTTTTATTATAATCAAACTTTATTTTATTTATCAAAGTTCAATAATTTTTCGGTAAAAACGTATATCTAAAAGAGTAAAAAACGTAAAATATTCTTTCGAAATGTAAGTCCAAGCGTATTGCATTTCACCTTTACGAGTAAGTAATTGATGGGCAGAATTTCGGCATTCCTGTAGTGAAAATAAGAGTTCGCGTTCAAAAGAACGCGCGCAGAGAGGAGCGATGACGCTTCCAGCGTGAAAGTGCGATTCGGGTGCGTGGACCTCGATTCGAAAAAAATACGCGATACTTTCGTCGTCGAAAATGTACGTAGAAACATTAGCTTCTGAAGTCGTCAACGAAAGTATTTTCACCTGAATATCTTCAAAATTTTAGCGACATATAAGTGCACTGTTTTAATATTCAAAAATATCCTAAAGTATTCTTCAACTAATTATAAATACAATACAAACGAGTTTATTAAAAAAAATGGCATTATTTTTTATAATCATAAATCATTTCTCATAATGTATGGTTCAATTATATAACGCATCATACATTGTAATATATGCTAAAAATTCAAAAAACTCGCCAGTGTTTTATTCGCAACTTCAAACTTACTATAAAATTTTAATTAATGATCAAATTAAATTTCTTTGAGGCCATTAAAAGTCCATTATCCTACGTAACTCCAGTTAAAAGGACTTAAAATAAAATTTACATAAGTTTCGTGTATTGGGATTTGATTGCTCTAAAAGCTACCAACGAATCAAACTCAGAGCAGTACGATCGCTGTACATCAGATATTGCTTTCGTGATTGGAAAGTTAAAAAAGCATGCTTCACTCGAATCGTCTTAGAAATGCCGAAAACAAGCCATTAATTGATAAGATCGAACTGGCTTAATGAAATGAAAAGTGTAAATGATATCACCCGAAAAAAAAAGAAAACGAAGCAACTGTAAATTATTCAAGTGAAGTTTATGTAAGTGGCAGGTTAATAAACTTCATTCTTTCCCATAAATAAGGTGTTAAATGTATGAATTTAAAGCTATTAAACGAAAAATGTGCGTTTTCTTACGCATATCCGAATCTTCGCTTTCAAAGACACGTTTAAAAATATTTATTATGATTAACTTATGCAACACTCAAACATTTGCATATTACATAAAAACTAAAATTAAATCTTACAAAAATAAGCATTCCCTCAAGATTTAATGCTATCGCACAGCGAAGCAATTTTACCAGATCCAAAAGTAATAGTTCAATTTGTCTATACCGAACGATCAGCCATGCAATAATCGAGCACTCTACTTATAGCTAATTCGATTAGATCCACAAAATCGTTACACGCCTAAAATCCACTCGGAATCCTATTATCGTGCCGCTGGCTTTCCTCGGCTCTCGCGGTTTATCCGAACGACGATCGCCCGATACAAGCCATCCGAGCGACGTCGGCGCTAATAACCGCGCACACCTACGGACTTAAATCTAATGGCTCCAATCAATAAAAGTCGGTTAAATTTGTTGCATGTAAAAGGCGATTTTCGCATTTGAAAAGAAAGAAAAGGAAGGCGTGAGGCGGCCGGAGGCGAGTCGAGAAAGGCCCGGTGCGTGCACGCTTGGATTTATCGGAAATGCGCATCGTGAACCCATTCGTTTGGCCAGGTGCTAATGAGTCCTCGCGATCGGTATCGGTATAAAAGCCGCTGGGGGAGTGAGAAAGAGAGAGAGAGAGAAAGAGAGAAAAAAGTCCTTTCACATGAGATGCGTGCACGCGCGCTTGCGCAATGGGGAATCGGAAATCGCACGAGCAACGCTAGAAATGCAGCGTTGGAAAGCATTCTAATGGGTTAAAGACCATTGTTCGAGAGAATAATTTTACTGTGTAATAATAGCTTGATTTTCTATTTATTTTATTTTAATATGGAATATGATTAATTGAGGGAGAGAGGAGAAAAAACATTTAAGAAACAGAAGTATGCGAAGCGCGTACGTGGATTTTTTGCTATTATTCTTTAAAAATCAAAGAATTTTTATGAGCCATTCGCACTTTATACCGCTGAACTACTTTCATTTTACCCAGATTTATAGAACAAGGCTGTAAAGTACAATTGATAGATTAATCGTTTGGATAGCATGCATGATTAAAAGTATCAGTAATTTTACTCATTTTGATACAAATAAAATTCAATTCAATGGCAATTTATAGGATTATGATGAAATCAATTCTCAGTTTGCATTGGTGTTATTTTCACATAATCAAGTATTGTGCAGAATATAATTGAACTAGCCAAACCGAGTGTAATTTTCTAATCTAATTTTCCAAATCGATCATTTTGAACTTGATAAACAGGCACAATGCCCTGCAACTTTTTCAGTCGAATAATTACACGAATTTCCTTCTGCAAATCAACTCCTTAATAAATCAAAGCGAAATTACCCCGTAGCTCCCTTGGGTCGGGCCCACGCGACTTCTCGCCGGCAATTTCCTACGATTTAGCGATCGCCTTATATATCCGGGCTTTCACCGTCGGGCGCATCGAACGCAGGCCCCCCGATAGGCTTCGGGTCGCGCGATCACCTCCCAAGATTACACTCGGCCTACAAGAGCGAACCGACTGGGCCGCGAGCTTTCCTCTCGGGAGAGCAGATAGGCTTTCCCGCGGCCCTTTTTTTATCCGCCGTTTCTACGACCGATCGAACGATTAAACCCCGCGCGATTACGATTGCGCGGACTTTCTTCGTTGAGAGCTTTCCTTTGGCTTTAAAAATCGCGTCACATAAGTACCCCTAATCGCTCTAGTATCGGGTTTACTGAGATGCCGCGGTAGATTCGGAGCTTTTTTTTCGCAGTAGTGTTTCGCGTCGTGAGTAAGCAGATAACCAACTTGGGGCGATTCTTTGATCGAACGTAGTTGGATAATCGGGAGACCGGAAGTTTTTATAGGAAAAGACGAATATTACCGCGGCTCTAACGGTCTATTGTTAGATCACTGCTTATAAATGTATTTATTCATTTATTAAGGCGTTGTAATATGCATTGAGAAAATTTTTTTAATAATTTATTTTTAAACTCTCGTTACGTGAAAAAGTGAAAAAATTCTATATTTTATGTAAAAATTAAATGCATGTGTTCCGTAAATTTTTCCATAATATACCGAGAAAAATTTTGGTAGTAAATTTTACTATATTCCCTAGTCCAGTGAAATATAGTAAATGGTACGTGATTTTTTGGTATACTATATACTAAAATATTGTTGAATTTACTAAAAGTGCATGGTAACATCAACTATTTTGTATAGTATTAACAATATAGTACGTCATACTATATTTTACAGTATCCTAAACAATAATTTAGATGGTATACAAAACTATTTGTTAATATAGTAAAAAATTATAGTAACATTATTACTTTTTATTATAGCAACTGATACTATATTTTAACTAGTAAACTAAACTATTTTTCACAGTTGGATCAGGTTTTTCACTATATGATAGTACAACTTTATAGTACCTATTACTATATTTTTCTCTCAGTGTATCTTCCATTTTTATTGTTAGACCTTATTGCATAAAATCCCGAGGGATTTCAATCAAAGAATTAGTTTGTACAATTTTAGAACCCGGTAGGTTGATCCTCTCGTTACGAGCCACTTGAGCTCAATTTTGTCAAATAAAAATTCTTTTTCACTAGAATGGACACACTGTACGAGTATATTGTTTAATATTTTTTAATTTATAATGATTGAAGTACGTGATATTTTGGAACCCTCTTTATGATTTACAAGAGCATACGCCACCGTTCGGAGATTATTTTAGAAATGGAGTGGATGATTAACAGCAGTTCTCGGGTTAAGGTAACGAGAGCCCGGCGTACGAAAGCCGTCCTCCGGAGAATCGATCTGTCAAGCTGCGCGCATAACGAATGCGCGTCGGGCAAAACCGAGGGAGGGGTAACACCCACGAGATGCGGAGTTCCTGCGCATATACGCAGCGGGTAAGAAATCGCGCTTTCTCTCGCGGCAGCAGGATACGAGGTCTCACAATGGTAGTTTGAATTTTCCTTTTTTTTTGTTTTTTAAATTAAATCAAAAGGCTGCCGTACTTACTTCGCCGTAGGAAATGGAAATGCACGGTTGAAAAATTTTGGGATGTAAATCATTTTCTTGCGAAGAAAATTACGGGCTACGCGCAATTTCCTCTCGAAACTGAAATTTCAAATAAAAGCGAAATAAAATTTGTGCACGAGGATACCATACTTAGATGGGAATTTTGCCGTAATCATCTTATTTATCGGGAATTTGATCATCAGCATAAGAATAATAGAGTAGCCTACAGACCATTAGCTATAGAATGGAATTCTCAATGATAAATAAATGGGGAATTCCATCTAAAATTGTAATGCAATGAATAATAAATCGAGCCATTTGTTCGGCCGATTTTGCAAGTCTCGCAATACATTTTTCTTACTTCGAAAACTCAACGTCGGCATGCATTTCTCCGTGGAACGTTCGTTTTACGACGCCAATAATTTTTCAAATTTTACTGCGTCGAAAATCGATGGACCCGGGGATGTTCGAACGAGCGAAGAAGAACACAGGCCGGCATTGTGCACTTTGGCGATGCGTTACGCAAACAACTTTGGTCGGTCGCCCAGGAATTTCTTTTCTTTTCTTCCAAGGAGGTCAGACTCGTTCATCAGAGCAAAAGCTCTTTGACTTTTGCGGAAGGGGAAGGATTTTACGTAAGGTGCAATGTCGATAAATTCTTCGTTATATTGCCGGGCGACAAAGTTACCAGACGTCTATATTCCCGTTTCTTTTTTTCCTTTTTAAGTTTGATTTAACGAGATTCGGCTATATGCAGACTTAATTTACTCGCTCACTAGTTTTGAATCTGGTGGAAATGGTCAAAATGAAGGCGCGCTTATTTTATAAATTAGCGAATTTGTATCCGCGAACGCGACATAAGCGAGATTGTAATTCCGCGTTTCAGGATAATTCAGACGTGATCCGGTGCAATTACTTAGCGCAGATTAATTCTTACGTAATATAATCAAAAGATTTTAGCGCCTGGAATGTCGTGCAGAAATGCAAAGCGAATACTCCCTTTTGAATTATCGCATCATTTATAGAGATTATTAGCTTCTCAATTATTGTCTACTCTCTTGAATATATGAAATTGTCACTTATTTTGCAAACGACTACCTATTTTTTTGCTACAAATAAGTGAACTTTCACTTATTTTAGCAATGACTTCATTTTTCACGTATAAATAAGTGAAAATATTACTTTACAATTTAAGCTTATTGAAAATTCACTTTTTCGTAACTGAAAAATAAAAACGAAAATTTTATTAACTTTTCAATAACTATAAAAATATATTTCGTATTTAACACTTTTACGATGCGCTATTTATTATTAATGACAATTAAAGGCATAAAAAAGGAAAAATATTTCTTGTTAAAAATGTGTCCACAATTTCAGTTATCGGAAAAATAATAGTTACTTTAGTGAATACTCAATTCAAATGAGTTTTTATTAACAGAGTACAAACTTTGAAATTTTACTAAAAATTTGTAAAACGAGTATGTTATCGTAAAACACGGAATACGTTAATTTTAACATAAAAAATGTTAACAGACGAAAAAAATGACTCATTTATACGAATATATTCTGAACCGTGTAACTCTTCGTAGAAATTTTACGAATTTCGCTCCAATCCCCAATTGAGTAGGAAAACGCCCTGCGAGTCCGCACATAAATTATCGACGACTGTCAAACGGTCACATCCTTAAATGCTTTCACCTTGCCATTCACCGTGCGATTAGCCGGCGCGATAATGCGGCACCGCCGCCACCGTCTAATTGAAAGAAAGTCGCGGATGATTGGGGGGAGGGTGGAATAAAAAGCACTCTGCTCGTGCCGGAAAAATCGGGTGAATATTCGATTGGGCTTTTACGTAAGCCGAGGCTGTCGTCGAGTGTCTCGGGAGTCCGCCGGCGAAACGGCAGCCGGAAAAAGCTCGATGATTCGTACGGGAAAATGCGTCGATCAACTGGACTACCGGGTAGTTCAGCGGCGCACGCGTCGACTGAATCTGGAAAAGATACGATTGGGAGATATACGGAGATTTACGCTGCCCGGGGCCGATTTTGCATAACATTTCGTTAATTTGACGTCTGGTTTCGCCGATTTATTCACGGCGATAGGTGCTCTAATTGCCCGTGGAAAGTAGGTTGATTGTTCGAAATATTGAATAAATATTAATAACATAAGATATTTGAAATTAAATTCTGGAAACTTGTGTCTCGGCGGTGGAAACCTGGATCACATAAAATAGTACATAAAATTAACTTTTATGGCGAGAATAAATTTTTCTCATTTGTCCTGATTCAGTGCGTAATCCTTAATAATGCCTCCTTCAACTACCGATTCGTAAAGATTTGATTTCAAAATGCTACCCGACGCATTCGCAAATTACGTAAAATTAATTCACATTTTTCACGGCATCGCGCGCAAAAATGCGCAATTAAATTTAACTCGAGCCGCATTACATAAAAAGAAATTGTAATGCATCGCTAAAAAAATATCTTATTATGCTGCATGCACGCGTTATACTGCTTTTTTTATGCACTACAATAAACTTTCCACTCGCTCATTTTGCAATTGCAAAAGCGCTGATAAATTATATACGCATTAATTCGCATCGCTAATCCATAAATCTAGTTGCTCCGAAGGAAATGTTGCGATCGTAAAAAGAAATCCCTTGTTACCCTCCTTCGACCTATCCCTCGACGAGGTTAAGTATATAAAAAAAAAGGCGAAAGAAACGCCACGATAAAAACAGAGCAAACGCGACGACTCGAGACATAAACATTCGGATCTGAAGTGGAGTTGTCGAGGGTAGATCTTACATAAATAACAAATAATAAAGTTTTTAGCTAAAGAAGTTTAAGAATTAATTGAAAAAATTTGCGTGAAATATATGGAATTTTCTTTATCATCGTCTTCATGAGTGTTTCAGTATTATATTTGCAATGACCAGATTTTTCAGCTGGGTTATAATAATAATTGATTTAATAATTGCTCCTTTAATCTTGATCATGATTGATTAAAAAAACCATCTCGTGATGCGAAGTACTTCACTTTATGGATAAGTTCATTGTTATGCTAACCGCTTATGAAGCCGCGTGATAAAGAAAATATACGTTTAACATCGATATCCGCTAACCACCCTTCCCTGACCACTTTTGCTTCCTCTTAGAGAAAGATATATTTTTTTTAATTAATATTGAAACTTTTCTAGCTTAAAGCTTAATATTTATTTTGAAAAAGAAAAATTCGTAACTGAGGTCCATAAATGCCCTTTATCGACTTCACTTTTTTTAAATTCGAACAAGCGAGGGCACCAAAAAAAAGCTCGCGCCATTCGCTCGCGGCTAATCCTCGCTTACATTGTCGCCGGCTCTAATGACCCGTGTCGAGCGTGGGTGGAATGCAGCCGGCTACCGGCTCGCCTCTATTATATGCGTGCCAAGGATCGCGAGTCACGCTCGCGCGACCGAGCGGCACCCTCGGGCCGCGAGCACCCGGAGCGCCGGACAAAGATTAACCGCTCCATTAATACCTCGAGCGTCGCTAATTATATGTAGATCAGGGGTCGTGGTACCACCGAAAAAAATGTTTTCGTCTTTGATTGGAAAACAGCCTAACTTAATTTTTATACAAAAAGATTTTCTTTTTAATAGCACTCGCTTGGTCTTTTTCTTTCTGTGCGAATGCAAAGGTTGCGTTAAATAATTGTTTATAGCACTAAAAATAGTTTATCTTATACGTGAGTTGTACGATTAATACAGGTATTTCATAAAATAGCCTTTTTTTTATTCATGCGCGAGTATGATAATTTGCATTTCAATTTTACCTGCAAGAGTAAGTAAATACGCGCTTTTAATAATGAGTAACATTAGTTATAAAAGTTCTTTGTGTTAATAGAGGAATGTGCAGTAGGTACAGCGAAGCAAGCGCTATAAGGATGGAGTATCATTTTACCACTTCAGCTTTTCACGCGTCTTTCCGACTGGCTTGCCATTCTTTCTGCTTAAAAAAAATCAACTAAGGCAGGAGCGGGACCACCTGGGTGCACAATGGAACCGTTCAAAGCTTAACATTTTTTTTCTCAATAAACTTTTATATTATATCATCCTAAGTAAATAATGAAATTTAGCTTCTTACGTAGTCGTCCATTTAAACTAAATGCATTCGTCGATTAAATAACCAGCCTCCATCTGTTTTGAAAAATCCTAAAACGAGGAAATTGAAGATTCATCAAACGATTCCCGTAAATTATTTAAATAACTCACGTGTGTTAAAGTATTTTAAAATGTTGAAAAATTCCCTCGATGATGATATGCCGGGATTACTGGGGTATTGTGCGCGGCTATTTGCTCGACGGCGCGATTGCACCGATAATCATCAGACGTCGAAGCGAGCACAGAGGGCGGTCAAATGTATATATGTGTACGCGAGAATGATCGTCGCACCGTGGCTCCTTTTGATTATTGATTCTTCTTATTCTATTATGTGATGGACATTTTTTTCAGTTATACGAAGGAGATGAATTCATTGATTTATAATTGAGACTTTATAACAAGCGCCAATAATAAAGCGGATATATCCCAACATAGGATGGAACTTTCATAAAATGTAGTAAAATTTTACGTGTACACTAAGAAGATAATCTTTGCCACAGAAAGAAGAATTTTTTTATTTAAATAAAACGAAAAATATGCAGAAGTTGTCAGTATTTGAAAAAGTAATAAAATGTGTAAAAAAAAGTGCACTTTCTGGTGCAAAATTTAAATCTTTCATTAATGATCAATGATGATGAGAGATTTCAATTTAGCGCCATAAAGTATACTGTGCTTGCTTTTACTTCACTGTTAAAAATTTCTATGGGAGATTTAATGACATGTAAATGAAACCCGTTTTAAATACGTACATTAAAACAATTTAATGTACTAACTTAAAAGTTATAACATGTACATTAAATTTAAGAGTCCAGTTTATTAAATTTCATAAGCATAAGTATATGAAATTTAAATACTTGTACATTAAATTTAAGAATTAGTGCATGAAATCTCAAGAATTTGTACATTAAATGTAATATTCATGTATATTAAATCTTATGACCATGTACATGAAATTCCATGCTCTAGAAAATTAAATTTAATTCTCCTGTACATTGAATTCCATGTTCATGTATATTAAGTTTCATTTCCGTGTACATTAAATTTCATGCGCCTGTATATTACATTCCAGACTCGTGTACATTAAATTTAATGCTCCCATATATTAAATTTCATGCTTATGTATATTAAACTTAATATTAAATGCATGAAATATAATAGAGTTTTAGAAAGGTACAATTAAGAGATTCACAATATTTTCATGAATTATGTTAAATATTTATTAAACATTAGTAAATATGTACATTAATCGTTGATATTAAATTTATCAGAAAATGTTGATAATGATTTACAAAGATTGTAAACTGATGTGTCAAAACTTTTTGGACGACGCTTTGCTGTAGATAGTCGCTTAGCTCCTGATGTTGGATTAATTTTTAAAAGAATTCTGAAAATTATATATT
>JAWWEN010047837.1:0-11782 GCA_035582955.1 Sycophila texana
TGACCGAATTATCAATATTGGACCAATATTAAACCAATATTGATAATTCGGTCATTTCCAATATTCGTAGACATTTTTTAAAAACACCATAAAATCATCCAAAAACACTCAATTGAAATTTATAAAATGTTTTTACAAATTTACACTGTGATCCTCGAAAAAAATTTAAAAAAAAAACGTTATCCAAACGATCATCTCTCAAACGCTCTTTATATTTTGCAGGTCTTCCGCAAGTTTGGGCTGTCGACGGCCGACGACGACGAATCGGTGCAGCATCTGTGCGGCGTGGTGGACGTGAACACATTCGAGCTGCGACCACCGGGTAGCACGGAGGCCCTCCTGCGCGGCCTCTTCCCGGAGGCCTCGCTCATGTCCCACACGTGCCGGGCCGCGGCCCACGTGGCCGTCGACGCGCGTTTTCGCATGGCCGTCTACGCGGCCCTCCCCATCGACGCCGGCCAGCCCGTCACTTTCAATTACACGTCCTCCCTGATGGTGCGTCTTCCAAACGATGTACGATGTATGCGTGTGCACTCGTGCGTCACTGCGACGGCGGGAGCGAGCGGCCCCGATATCGCATGCAAGCCTCGTTTAAGTGGTACGGTTGCATGCACGAGCGAACGATGAGCAGAACTGGGAGTGTAGATAAAAGAAAATTTTTTTTACTTTTAAAAAGTTACTGGTGTGTTACAGTAGAATGCATTGTATTGATTGAGCTACATAATAATTGTACGATTTTTCAGTGACTAATTTTTAAATAATCATTGCAATATTTGTAAATTCATCTTTCTTGATATTTAATATAATAAGAAATTTAATGTTTTCCTTTAAATGTTGTACAAAATTTTAAATACTGTGAAATCGGATCTTGTCCGAGATTCTCATTTTTCTTCTCACTTGAGATATTTCAGTAGTTAAATTCAAAAGAGATTTATAATTTCGCTGGCAAAAAAATTAATCCATGAATTACAATTATTTTTCTTATTACTCGTTTATATGCTTCTTTCATTAATGTTTTACAATTGATATTTTAAACGTACACATTAATTTTTGTATTTTCACTTAAATGACGCTAAACTGTACTTTTGCAGGGAACAATAGAGCGTCAGGAGCACTTGCAAAACGGCAAATACTTCCGCTGTGAGTGCAGCGTATGTAAAGACCCTTTGGAGAGCGGCTCGTACATGAGCTGCATCGTGTGTCCACGTTGCAAAAAAGACTATATAGCAATTCAGAAACCAAGCGAGAAACAGCCCTACAACCAGAAAGCCAAATGGCAATGTCAGAAGTGCAAACGAATATTCAAGGGATGCCTCATTAAGACTACCCTCGACATTAGCAATACGCTCATCAGTCAAGTCGATGATACCGATCTTAAGGTTTTTTTCCTTTTATAAGCTTTTGTCAATGATTCATTGCTTTAAAAGCATTGTAATTAACTGCGAGTCTTCATTTATGTCTCCCAGGGTATGGAAAATTTGCTGGAGAAATTGTCACGAACTTTTCATAAGAACCACTACATATTACTGATTCTGAAACAAAAACTACTGGTTATCTATAGAGAGGAATTATCAAAAGTGAATCCTCAAAGAAAAATCTTGCACAAAATGCTGGAGCTCGGTAAAGAAGTACTCGACGTTTTGGAAATCGTAGAGCCTGGCGTATCCAGACTAAAAGGTACGTAACGTTTTTGTAATGTGTAAAAAAAAATAATAAAATTAAAAAATCATTTAACAGGTATATTTCTGTACGAACTGCACCTGCCAATGGCCATCCTGGCGAATCGTGCGTACGGATCACGCGAGATCAAAAGCAGCGAGCTGCTGGCGAAGCTGCAGGAGGCGCTCGACCGACTGAAGCGCTCGCTCACGATGCTTATTTTGGAGCCGGTGACGACCCCCGAGGGTCTGCTGGCGAGGCGCGCGCTGCAGGAGATGAAGGCGCTCGCCCGGAGCGTCGAGGACGCGAAGGTCCTCGTCACCGCCGACGCCGACGTTCAGCGGACGCGAACACGCCGCCCCGGGAAGCCCCGCGGCAAAGCTAAGTGATGGCTTTGATGGGATTACCGGCGATGTATAACGGCAATGTGCAGATGCAATAAATGCTGAAACCAGTCGCTTATATTATTGCTTATTATATAAAATAAATGTTGAATGTTTTGTACATAGTGGTAATAGGAGGTAATGTTGCTTTCTTTTATGTACGTTTACGAGGAGATTTTTTTTTACGCGGCATTACGTAACAAATAGAACTGCACTTTTATAGTGCTCGATAGATGATTGAAGGAGGCATTTAGCTTTAAACGTTTAGTTTATGCATTGTGGTATTTATGTTTGTTTCTATTGTCTAGATGCTAAGTTTAATTGTTTATTAAGTATGTAATTTTACAGCATGAAAAATAAAACTTAAAGTATAACATAATTTTTAGTACGTTTTTTAGTTATTCTCGTAAAATAAAATAAAAAGTGCACAAGTAATCAGGTAAACAAAATGATGATGGTTTTTAGAAACGATAAAAAGTAATATGCATACCATCTGTAATTAAGCAGTTTTTTTTTTTTTTTAAAGATTTACTATGAAGTAAAATTAACGCAATTTATATACTGGTAAATAAACTTGAGTAATTATTAAAGTATAATTCTCTTTACAATGGAAAAAGCAATCGATACAAGAAATACAAGAAGAATATACTTTCCTAAACGATTAAATTAAATTTTTTTATAAATAAGTTTAGAAATGTTTCGAATGCTTACTGTACTTTCGATATCACTTTAACAGCCTATACTTAACTATTGCTAATAATTAGTAACGTTTCACATGCCTATCTTATCTTCATTTTAAATGTTACGCGCGTAAATAAATTGGAAAAGTGCCCCCTCTATATATAAATGCTGCCGGCGGTCGCGGCGACGGCGCGATACATGCGCCACGCAAGAAATTTTGTTAAATCCATATTTATATATCTTTTCGAGTCCACATTGTCCACAAATGTTTAATTTCAACAGGATAAGCGACGTGGTGATGTGCATTGCTGACCGGTAAGCCGACTTTACGAATAAATTTTACAATATTCACGAAAAATACTCGTTACGAGATATTTTTGTAAACTTAACCTAGTTTGAATAGTATGAATTCATTTATAAACATTAGTAACGTGCATTTTAGATATAGTGGCTAACATTGTTCGAGCGGGGAAGAATGAATGCAGATCGGTGAAAATTTCTTGGATTGGTAATCATTAATTCACACTTGCACGACGGTAACTGTACTATTTTTAACTGTACCTACAAGCTCCCTTTTGGTTTTCAGTCAATAATTTTTATTTAAAACACCGCATTCAAAATGATTGACCAAAACATAATTGGAATGGGATTTTTGGTGTGCCTAGCAGTTGTTTTTAATTTCTCGCTGCACAGAATTGAGGAAGGCCACGTAGGGGTTTATTTTCGAGTAAGTTAAAATAGTCTCAGCTCATTATGCCTGGGAACGGAGGAGTGATTAATTGAATGTATAATTAACAATGGCTTCTAGGGTGGAGCTCTGTTGCCTCAAGTTAGCAGCCCAGGATTCCATATGATGATTCCTGTTTTGACAACTTTTAGAGCAGTTCAAGTAACTTTACAAACTGATGAAGTAAAAAATGTTCCTTGTGGGACCAGTGGAGGTGTTATGATCTATTTTGATCGAATCGAAGTTGTAAATATACTAGATGCTAATAGTGGTAAGTACTTTTTAGTTAGAAGTATTTTAATTTTGTCAATTTATTTAAATAAATTTTTTACTTTCAGTATACAATATGGTTAGAAATTATACAGCAGATTATGACAGAGCTTTGATATTTAACAAAGTTCATCATGAATTAAATCAATTTTGTTCAGTTCATACCCTTCACGAGGTCTATATAGATTTATTTGATCAAATCGATGAAAATTTAAAGACTGCAATACAAAAAGATTTGAATGAAATGGCTCCTGGTTTGAGTATTCTAGGAGTTAGAGTAACGAAACCGAAAATTCCCGAAACTATCAGGAAAAATTATGAACTCATGTAAGAAAAAAATTTCTTTAAAATATCATACGCTATTTGAAATTCTTATAAAAATAAATTTATTATTTCAGGGAAGCTGAAAAAACGAAATTATTAATTTCTACTCAGCATCAAAAAGTTGTTGAAAAAGATGCTGAAACTGACAGAAAAAAAGCAATAATTGAAGCTGAAAAAGAAGCCCAAGTAGCCAAAATTCAGTATAATCAAAAAATAATGGAAAAAGAATCACTTCAGCGCATGGCTTCTATTGAGGATGAAATGCACTTAGCCAGGGAAAAAAGTCGCTCTGATGCAGACTTTTATCAAATGGCTAAACAAGCTGAAGCTAACAAAATTTTACTATCAAAAGAATATCTGGAGCTTGAAAAATACAGAGCATTGTCACAAAATGCTAAAGTATATTATGGCCAGGATATTCCAAAAATGTTTGCATTGGGTGGATGTGCAAATGATGCAACTTTGGGTACTTCTACTAAACAAGGTGTTTCTCAAAAAGAACGAGAATAATTTATTAAAATTACCAACATATTTTTGTATTAATAGATGATTAATGATTGGATTGCAAGAGTTAAAAAGCACATGAGTGACATGTAGTTCATATTTATTTTAATTTAGTTTACGAAAACGAACGACACTACAAACTGTCTTAGTTTGAGTTAATTAGAGATTACTATTTGTGAGAAAAGTTTAGAGTATGTAATTCATTAATTTGTGAAGTGTACAGATAATTGAATGCAAAAAAGCTTCTGCTGATGTATACATATTTCATATGACATTCTACAAAAATGTATATTCTATCCTAGGTCTGGGGTAAAAGCAAGTGTGTTTACTTGCTTCTGTCGAATTTCGAATCACTTTTTGTAATAAAACATCTTTAATGAATTATTGCTTGTTTTTATTATTCATTTACTTTTACTACTCCACATATTTTTAAATTTAAAAAATACGATTGTATTATTATCTTTGTTTTATTAATTTATTTAAAAAAACAATAATTTAATTGTATATTGCATTAATTATTGTAAGACTTACTCTTTTGCTCGTATCACGTGTGGACTCTGGACCGGATTCATGCGTATAAAAATCGGGGAATACGAATGGATCAAAACTTATCGTCTGCGAAATGCGTGCATGCTCCATTCCCCCCACCTAGATCTACCCCCACCACTGCTCTCCAGTGCTTTACAAGTCTGTCTGTCAAAAAGATTATCATCGCTTTATCACTCGATTTTACATCATTATTAATTTATGTGCATCAGTGGATATCATTAAATACAAACATATAAAATGACTGCTGTAAGTAAAATGATTAAAAAAAATTTTTTTTAAATTGAGTTGATTATTCCTGAAGATTTAATTTTGAGGTTATAAAATCACCTGTTTACAAAAGTTTGTTAGATCATAAGATGAAACTTTCAATAGTATTTATTTTTTATAATTTTATGCTGCAAGAGGTTTAAATTAATTATTCTAACATTTGCGTATGTTTTTATTAGGAACTGAAAAGATTTTTACAAGGTTTATTAAACCGTGTCGAGGGACTGCACAGTATTTTGATTACTGATAGGGATGGAGTTCCAGCTATCTCTGTAGCTAATGAAAAAGCTCCAGAACTTGCGATGAGAGCAAGTTTTCTGTCTACTTTTGGAATGGCCACTGATCAAGGAAGCAAACTTGGTCTTGGAAAAAATAATACAATTATCTGTATGTACAGCAGCTATCAGGTATAAAAAAAATGTTCTATATCATTGCAAACTTATAACAATATTTGCAATATAACACAGTCTTGTAATTTTTTAAGGTGGTTCAAATGAACAAACTTCCATTGGTGGTCAGTTTCATTGCTAGCCACGACTGCAACACTGGACACATTCTGGATTTGGAGAAGAAAATCGATCCTGTGCTCAGTCAGCTAAAAACAGCTGTTGCGGATGCCTGATGGTTACCTGTTGTTCACTATGGATGATAATCAATGCAACTCCTGTCAAAAATTAATGGCATTGTGATAAAAGACTTGAATATTGTTGCATATTTACCATAAATGTATAAATATAATTGTAATTGCAATCACTTTTTGCTCAGACAAATGAACTAGACTGGTGATCAAAAAAAAAGTGACATGTAAATGTTACTCTATTACAAATTAATTTTATATAGGAATGAAAAATTAATTATTTAATGATATTTTTAAAATGATGAAATGAGAGTATAAAATGTTTTTCTTTTCATTAAAAATTTTACATGTTTAATATATATATATATATTTGAAAGGATTTAGAAAAATATTACAATAAGTGTATTAAAGTAAGGAGAATGTAATATATCACAATGGCTCTCTGTACATACAATTTGTAATGCTTTTTAAAAAAAAAAACTACTTGTATCATGGCGATCCACTTGATGTCTGAAGCTGCGCTCAGAGTCCGTAGAGCATAGGTTTGCCGTCGAAAGCATTAAGAATATTTTGTGCCGCCGCTATAGCCATGTCATTTCGAGTCTCGACAGTCTGACTTCCCATGTGCGGTATGATCACTGTAAATAAAACGTTTAATCGTAATTTGTATTCTTTTTATCGTAATTGCATATAACAAGCAAATAAAATGTAAGCACAATCGAGTGAAATCAACTGCTAGTTTCATTTCAATTTTCTTAGCATGTAAGTGCGCAAATCAAGCTTACCAGCGTTCGGAAGCTTCAAAAGTTCGTGATCAACGGGAAGGGGTTCAGGATCGGTAACATCGAGTCCAGCCGCGAAAATAGTGTTGTTCTTGAGGGCTCGAACCAGCGCTTCGGTATTGACAGTCTTACCGCGCCCAATGTTTACGAATATGGCAGTTTTTTTCATTTTTTGGAAGGCAGTGTCGTTAAACATGTTTTGGGTTTCCGGAGTCAGTGGCGTACTGCAGATCACAAAATCACTCTGCTCCAAAAGCGAGTCGAATGACACGAATTCTGCGCCCAGTTTGTCACCTGCGAAAACGTTGTTGATTAATATTTTTAATTAATTTATATTTTTTTTTCTTTAAAAATGTTTGAAGGAATTAGTCTCCTACCAGCTGCTTTCTTCGAATGACCCGAATACAGGAATTTGTTTATTTCGAAGGGCTTTAGTCTTTTGACGATCTCCTCGCCGATGTTGCCCAGACCCACGATACCGACGGTCTTGCCACGAAGATCGTGGCCAAGCAACCATTGGAATCCTGGTTTTACTTCTCCTCTGAAAAATTAATTTTATTTTACAAAAAATTCTATGACTAAGCATACATAAATGCAATAAAAAAAATTAATCATGGTGCTGTTTTTAAATCTCTATTTAAGTATGTCGGACAAAAATAAATTTTAATTGTTCGTTTACTTCTCAAGTAAAACGCGTCCTTCTTGAGCGCGTCTCGCTGCGCCTAGAAGGAGGAAAACTGCGATCTCTGCGACAGCAGCCGACAGGACTTTCGGAGAGTGCCCTACTACGATGCCTCGTTTTTTTATTTCCGGGACGTCCAGGTGATCATATCCAGCTGACGGTGTTGAAATCACCCTGAGTCTGCTTCCTGCAAAAAATCAATGAATTCATTTAACGTTAGTGTGAATCGCGCAATTTCATACAAATCTTACGACACCCGCGTTGTAATAATTAAAAAAAAAATTATTTAAATTGTTTTTCGTGATTTTTAAAAATATTATTTACGATAAAAATTTAATAAATCATTACCTGCAGTATCAAGAAATTTGGCGTCAATATGAACTTTTCCGAACAGAGCGTCGTACTCTGGAATTACTTTCAAAACTTCGTCAACTGAAGGCCTACTGGCGTTTAATACTGTGACAGTACATTTGCTAAAAATAAAAATTATTTTAAACAAAAGTATAAATTCGAAGAATCATAAAAATTCTACGAGGAAATTAAAAACTACTACAAAAAACATACTATAAAATCTTGCACTAGATGTCGTAATTGTAAACTCGAAGTACGATAGCAGCAGCTTGCGTTTCCGTTATCGTATACGTAATCAACGAGAAATCGAAGAAAAATTCAAACTCGTTCAATCAACCTTTTAAATGTTTATAAAATTCTAGCTTTCTCAAACTGCACAAGTACGTGTCATTAAATTTAAAATTTTTGTTAAAAATTCCTTTATAAAAAAAATATGGCCTTTTCGTTTTAGTCAGAAGCTTTTCTCGTATAGCAATTGATTGAACGATAGCAGTCTTTTTTAAATTTTTATTTTATTGTTTATTTGACAGTATCCTGTGAAAAAAAAATCTACGTGGTCGAAGGGCGCGCCTGATCCAGTAGAATCTTAAAAATTAAAGCGTCCTATCAAAATCACGTGTTTCGATCTAACGACAAGTGCCGGACGCCAGATTGATAATAGATAATAACACATAACCCTCGACATGTAATATAATGAATTATGAAAAAACAAATTCTTAAATTTTAAGCCACTAAAATTTATAAAAAAATTTGAAAAATCAACATAAAAAAGGTACTCACTTCGTTTTGAGCAAATCGATTGCGACCTGAGGTATATCATTGTGCGCTATCAAAACTCGCCTGGTTGCGCTCATGCTTGCACCTTTCTCGGGCGGTACGTCGCTACAATGAACAATCTGAGGAGCGCTCGCGCTCAGAATCGCACTTATATAACATACTCCAAGTAATGACAACACAGTTTGCGCGGTCATTTCAAAGGCCTTTGGCGCGATAAGGTGGTTGCTTATCTGAAAATGTGAAATTAAATCGCAAATTTAGCTTTCTTTTTCTTAAACGGCTGCTTAATTGATGAGGTTTTGATGGAGTTGCAACGCCAGCCAGCCCAGTACTGGCGAGCTGCAAACAGTGCACCGGGCATCGGTCGATTATAGGAGGTTGAAACTATAAACCTGTTCTTAGAAGGAAACATTCCATTTAGGATATTAGTGCTACCTAAAACCTTTTAATTTTTTCAAGTTTCTTATTATTGCTGTTAGCTCTTCCTTTTAAATTTATATTGCTGTTCTTTAAATTAACCTTTGTAGGAAAAAAATTAAGTTGTTCTAAAGAAAAAATTTTAAAATGTTACTTTTTTTTATTTCTTTGTTAGGAAATTTATAAAAGAGAAACAACGTTTTTCCTTAAACAATTTCAAGAAGGATATGCGCTTATAATGCGTTTATAAAGATATTTTAATCACAGCCTCCATCGTTGTAATTGCGTATATCAATTAAATGTTTATGAAGTTTGCCAATTTTATTTATGAATTTCGATAGCTTTTTCTTAATAGATTGTGCTATACTTTTTTAAATTAAATTTTATCGGATGAGAAATAAAACATAATCGAATTGTTGAAAAAAAAGTTTTATATCCGTTAAATAATTATCGAAGTAAGCGCAATCATCGCTTGAAATTATTCAAAAAGTATATTCCTTATCCCCAAATTTTCCTTTTTTTTTCATTGACTTTAGTAATAGTACAAAATTATATTGTAAAATTAAGTAAATTGCTTGAAGTTACATATGCCGTTTAAAACAATGTATGTATATTAATTACCATACTGATTGACATTCTTTATTTTTACACGTTCAGTGTATTTAAAGCTATATTAAACGATTTCAGATAAGAGTAGAATGGCTTGTAACAGATTTATACGAAGGAGCGTCCTAACACTATGCAAGATAATGTCACGCAGTCGACTTCTTTCTATTCATGCTTCACTGATCGATTCATACTAGCAGTACATTTCTGTGAGTGATGTGAACGCTGTTTAATTTTTTTAAATTTCAAACGTGCCAATTCTCGCGTTCGTCACACACCTTCCCTATAAAAGCAATCGCACTTTATCATAGTTAGTTATCCACTCCTCCGATGACGAACAAAACTTCCTTATTCCCAAGAAAAAAAATGTACAGATAAATACTATACTACTCCATTCAGGAAACAAGATAAAGTACACGCGTCTTTACTATACGCAAGTTTAATAAAAGAGGGAAAAATCGCAAACAACAAAATCACAGGTAAAATCAAATCCAATCGTTGTATAACAAGTGGACGTTGGTCAAAGCGATCGCGGAGGACTTAATTGATCGTCCGAGTTAAATATTTCCTCTTTTACTTACAACGACCAGGAGTTTAGGAGGCGATCAGGGCGTGTCACGCGACTCTCCCTCGCTACGCGCCGCGTCAGAGCTATCAGCAGGCCATATCGGCCGAAGAATTGAAGTAATATACTCTCGGCGTAATTCCGATGCCCGCCCTATATATATATACAGCTGCCGCGGAGAGATAACGGAGCGGCGTCGCGACGGTTATATGTATAAACGCGTCCCCGTAGGGCCGACGCAACGGCACGGTGCAGTCATCATAGTCATCATCCGAGAACGTTAGAAGTACCAGGGCGGCATAGGCGGCCTCGGGGTATGCCGCGGCGAAGCGACGCGGAAAAATGTATATATTGTGCGACGTATGAAAAGAAGTGCGTAGAGCGATAGTGTGTATATATATAAATCTGTCGGAGCGTATGCGTTAAGTATAAGCTGAAAACTCAAGACAATATTAGGGTAATATAGCGCAAGGCGGACTGATGCGCGCGATCGAATCTTTAAATAGTAGGTTTGTTGTGTATTTATAGATTTTACATGTGAGTTTATGAATTATTGTTGGATCAGAGGTGTGTTTGGCAGGTGAGAAAGGATAATTGTTAATGATTTCTGCATTCCTGCGTCATGATGCAGGGGAGGAAAGCTTTGAAAAAGGATAATATAATGATATCTCATTATTGTTTCGATTGAAGATGAAATTAAAATTTATATTGATATAATAATAATTAAATAAATGAAAATTAAATTGCTGTGTGTGATTCTAGAATTGTTTATAGTAACTTATTTATTATTAATTGTATGTATTTTTAATTATTTATTATATCTTTAAATTATTGATATAAAATAATAAGAAAATGAATAATTGAAACAATATATTAGGAACGTCAATACGTCTTTGCTTTAATTTTGCGTATATAGATTAACATACGAAGATTGTATTATGTATTCGTTTAATGATTTTCTAATTGTTGTAATACTAATCTAGCCCTTGCACTTTTAATTTGATAAGGATCAAGGCAAAGCACGAAGTAGAACCGGCAGTAACGTAATTTGCAAAAAATAATGGCCTTATTTTTAACAGATTAAGGACACAATCCGTAATAAAGGGGTGCATACAGCAAAATCTTAAATTTTATTTATTTACAACTGATCAGATCGTAAATTATTGATAGTAAGAAAGTAATTTTTATTATTTTAAAGCAACGACGGCTGACTCGCGTTAAAAATTTAACATTCTTTTATTTATTAATTAAAAACGTTTCTAATATTTTTGGGCAACGTATATAATATTGTACTGGAGACAAACATTTTTCAAGCGTTCAATTGTATCCATCTGAATCTTTACCAAGTGGCCTAAGAATTTCTAATATTTCCATATTAGAACACTTTAACATTTCCTTATAATCATCCTCCATCCAAAAATTACCGTCGATAATTAAGTTAATATTTTTGAATTGTGTTCTGACGATCGAGCCGCTGTTCAGTGTTTGATTTTCTTTAAACACCGTATTTATCGTTAACCAATCATTATTGTACATCTCTCCTTATTGCCTACAATCATCATGAAAATACCATGAGGTTTAAGGGACCCTATTGAAAAAAATCAGGTGATTTGTCAGGTGATTTGTCAGGTGAGATCTCATGCCAAAATGTCATGTAACTT
>JAWWEN010047848.1:0-11782 GCA_035582955.1 Sycophila texana
TATTATTATCACTACATCGCTTATTTCGATGTCAGTGCTACTGTGCGGAACACCTTACAGTATTTCCTTTTTTTTTTAGCCAGGAGCGTCACTATACAAGCGCTATTACTTAACACTTACAATTAATTATTATACTATGAAGCATACATGAAGCTTTATTATTTACCGCTGTTTTGATAATTTTAATATTGTGATTCACAAATTAAATTTGAAAAAAATGCAGTGTCGTCATTAATTCTAATGTCAATATTTAAATGTTTAAAAACAATCTTTATAAAGTGAAAGTAAAGTAATTTAAGAATATAAAGAACAATAATAAAAGCAGGACTTCATAGGCTGAAAATTTTTCAAAATTTTTCAAATGCTTTGAAAAAAATCATGATAACGTAGAATATAAATATCTAGATTCCATAAAAATTTCAATCAATTTTGATCACTAGTTTATGAGAAATAAAATGAAACAAAATGTGTTTTTTATCTTAAACGATTAATTGTACAAAAATGCTTTAATTAACTTGAAAATTTCAGAAAATGTATTTTGTAAAAAGAATTATTATTAATAAATAAAAAAAGGAAGTCTGAAATTATGTTTGGGGAAGCTAAGTGCCAATTTATTGGCAGCGGTTTTTTAATTAGTACAGCATAATATTTACGTGGGAGCTCATTTTATTCATGAATCAATTTCATATCGAGTTACCGTTGAAAAACTTCAGGTGCGATGAATTACTGCGGTACAAAGACTGATTTATACGTGGAGAAAAATGACGAAAAAATGATTTCAAAAATTTTATTAGTAATATATAGAATTTTAATTAATATACGTTAATTTTCATTAAATTGTATATGAAATTATATTTAAAATTCGGAAAATAACATCTACAGGTACTTTTATATATCTTATATTGATTATATTCTACTCATTTACCAAAGTCACATGTATCGCACGTTTATTTTATTTCACAAATCAATGATCATTGAAAGATAATTTTGTTCTTTAATAGTATCACCACCTTCACAGTTAAAAGAATTTGGGTTGTCCTTGATAAGCCTATTCTCTGTTAAACCATTAATGGATCTTATGAAGCACTTAAGAGAAATTTTAATTTAAATAATATAAAAAGTTTACAATGCATTGCTTATAAATAGATTAACGAAATAATCGTCAAGTATATTATTATACTTTAATTCCCATAAAATTTATTTCACGCACCTACATTAATAAAAAGTAAAGTACAGTCCTATTCTACTAACAAAAGAAAGCTGGAATGTCAAACCAGTAAAACTCTTAATACGCACGCGGAGACGTTTTTCTGAGGTCCAATAAAAATTCATAAAACAAACAAAAATTAAGCGCAAAGTCCGTTCGTTTTTTTCCAGTCTAAACAACAACAAAATTGCATAAACTACACCACTTTCACAGTATGTAATATAAAATAAAACAAGAAACTCGGAGGCACGGGGTCTGAGAGCGGCGTCCCGAAGCGCGGCTTACCTGTTGCTCTCGGGCATCGTTTCGAAGTGCAGATTGTTGCCCCACGTCATGTCCCGCCGGAGCCCCCGCGTGCACTTTCTCCGGCTGCTAGCGCAGCACTCCACGATCAGGAACACTGATCGACTCGTACTGTATATATATATACGCCTACCGAGAGCCGCGAGCGAGCATCGGCGACCGCACTCCTGGGCACGTGCGTCACCGCCAGCGCCGAATTACGAATTAACGAGGCGGTCGGTAATACGCGCGTGTAACCGCGAGCACTATTTATCAGCCGCGACCTCGGGGATTCGCGCTTGGCGCCGGTCGCGTCTGCACGACCAGCGGGCCCTGCTGTGACGAGCGGCCCGACGGGATAGTGGAATTTCCGGCCGATGGACTCGCTCGGAGGTGGGGTCGCCAGAGTTCTACAGAGCCGAACGAGTTTGTGTGGATGCGGCCGGTGAAAGGATATACTTATGCTGCGAGGGAATTACTATGGCTCGATCTTCTGCGCCAGGCCCCAAACGTCGTAGCGTATCGAATCGGCGAATGGCACGCACGTGTGTATATATTTGGCTGTATTTTCGATTCTCTTGCGGTGGTTGCGTAACGACCGGCGGCTGGGTCTTAGGTAAATTATTCCGTTGAAAGGCTACAGGTGGGTGGATTTTGAGGGAATTTTACGCGCTGCTTTAGACCCGCTTTTGAACAGTTTGTATGGAACTGGCTGTTTTCTTTTTGCGAGGTTCCAAACCTCGTAGAATATTGAATCGGTGAATAACACACGTGCGTATATAAAATGTATATATTTGTGCGTATTTTCGGTTGTCTGGAGGTTGCGTAACGGCTGGAGACTGGGTAACGCTGTGCTTTTGATCCACTTTTGAACAGTTTGTATACTGAGAGAAGGGGACGATGTGATAATAATTGTAATTATTTTTGTCGCGGGCTGTTAATTCATGGGAGCTGGATACTTGTCTTTTGGTCCTATAAAGGTTGCCTTCAATTTACTGATTACATAAGAATGATTAATAATTTTTAATCAATTATATTTGACTTCATTGAGTTTTATTCAACAATTTTTATTAATAACATACTGCTTCGGAGGTAGATATATATCACTTCCTTACAAGACCTTGCGTGACGGAGAAAAAAAGTGTTTATAGAAAGATTACAGAAGTTTGTTTTAAGTCATTTGGAGAAAAAATGTACTAATTTTAAAAAATGTTGGTTCATCCGCGTGCTTTCCACGCGTGCAGTATATATTGCACGTATAGGTATGTGTGTGCGCAAGTGCGCACCTGCTTCATCTGCCGGAAATAAAAAATTTATTGATAGCTGCAAGCTTATCTACGTAAAATGAAAAAAAAAAAACTCGTCTGTATAAAGCACAAAGCTTTGATTATGTGTTACAAAAAAGGGTAATAATGAAAGCTCAGTTATACATTCATTTTTATTTATTATTTTAATATAATTAAAATGTCATTTATGACATTTGAAGCATATATTAATTGCAGATATGTCAAGAATGTTTATAATAAATAATTCGAAAAGAGAATACTTACTCAATTCCTTAATTAAATACTTAAACAGGTAAACGATCCGGAAAATGTGCAGCGTTATAGGCGAGCATGACAAACTTGTGCCTTGAATGCACCCGCATTTGATATTTGTAGGCTCGAAACCGGAACCTTTGACGCACTGCGAGCACGTGTACAAATTTACGTGGTATTTCATTTGTAGTATAGAGATAGAATTGAAAGCTTTAGTATCTTCTGAAGCAAAATACATTACGTTGTATTAAGCAATTATTGTACACATCTATGGCTTAAGAAAAAAACTAAATAAAAAAGAATTTATCTAGATTTGCAACAGTGACTCTTTCACTTAAAATGTTACAATGTCGAATTGATCGGAAACTTAAAAATTTCAGTGACATTATATAAGCTCTTTATAAAATAAGCATAAATCTATTTTTTCAAATAATAAAATGCGATATTTTAAAGAAAAATTGCATTTCTTTATATTTTGTGGGCATAAGAAAACAGTGCTAAAAGTTCAAAAAAATCGTAATTCTGAAGTTTGGTACTCTCCTACTTAGTCAAAGAATGTACTTACCGTATCAAATATTTTCCTTTCCAAACTTTATTGAATTGAAAATTTACATATTACATTTTTAGTAACTATTTTATAATTAGAATTTATTTTTCTTTTGCAGATTGGATTTCGACTTCGAGCCAGTAATTTAAAATTTAACTAATTGGTGAGTTTTATTTTATTAAAGCGCTAAATAAAACATATACGTTAATTATTCTCGACAAATAGTTTAAACCGAAGCGTAATAAAAGCGTGATAACTAAATAAAAATTAAAATAAGAAGGAAATTTTTTATAATGCAATTAAATATGGCTTAGATTCTAGAGCTCAAGGTGAAAAAGAATAAGCACTCGTTTAAAGACATCAAATTTTCAACTGTTTTATTATACATAACATACTGAATTGTTGTACACTCAGATACTTGCCTCTTAAACGTTAACATCTTTTCAAATCTCTTGTTTCAATTTTATATTGTTTTATATAACATCGAGATCGTCACAAGTCACAGCGATAACACTATAACAGTTACGGCGTTAAGTTTTATTACAACATTATAAAGAGAGGACCCATGTCGCGATATTGAAGCGGGTCACTATACACAACATTGGCCGGCCCTTAATTGACTATTACTGCCCTTCCTATCAATGTACACCGTAACAAGCGGGACTCCATCGAGTAGTGCCATACTTTTTACCATTAATGACTCGATTTAACAGAAATTTAGAACCTGCACGGAGAGAAATTTTTTAGAAAAAATTACAATACGTGTAGTAAACCGAGTGACAGATTGGCCAAATGAAAAAATTTACCAGACTGGCGAGAAAAAATGACTAGAGTTACAATTAAAATTACAATACTGTATAGTAAAAATTAGTTAAAGTCTAGTTCAAATTTTTGCTCGCCAGTCTGGTAACTTTTTTAATTTGGCTAGTCTGTGAACCACTTACAAGTCAGTATTTTAATTTTTGCTATAATATTTCTCTCCGTGTTGTAATATACCAAAGCTAATGAAAAAGCAAAAGGTTAAAGAAATTGCTTTTACGATTGTTTTTTCATTGCAATCGGTAGTTAAATTGAACAACGAATTTTCGAACGAAAACAAATATGTTTATAAAATAATTGTAAATATATTATAATATATAATTATCATACAATTTAAATATTTATATTATTATAAAATAATTGTAAAAAAGACGATAGGGTACCTAAAACGAAAAAAGCAATCGCTATCGCTTCTCTGGATTTCTCTCGCATTCTATTTCAAATAATCAACGGCTTTACAAAAGAAGTGAAAAAAAGGATCGCAGTGTTAATTCGAAGCTTTTAAAATACGACTTTCGACCAATTTTTCGGCGTCATGCTTTTTCAAAATATTGAGATTTCTAATGATTCTCGTCAGTTTAATTAATCACTGTCTGCGAAGGATTTCTAATTTATTCGCTACACCCGAACGAAGGTACAAAATGGTATTTTCTCGCTGAAAAGGTATTTGCATTATTGCAATATATTTATTTAATTACGTCCCAGGTACGACGAAATAAACGAATGTTCTTTTATTAACTCTTTAATTAACTTTCTGCTGGAAAAATATCAATATAATATAAACTTTTGCAGAAAGAATAAATTCTTCGGAGAGCCATTCTCATGTATAAATTGAAACATAGAAAATATCTCGTATAAAAGATTGTCACATAAGCTGGTTTGTTTATGATTGTTCATAAAGAGGCCTCGGCGCCTTCCCAAATATTTGGCGTTCCCCATATTAGTCACTTATCGCAGGCACATGCAAAATTACGTCGGAACATATAATTACTGCGCGAGTTATTGTATATCCATTAGCGTAGTTGGCGCCCGAATCTTTCATAAAACCATGGGCAGCTCGAGTATCCATTTTCGAAGGTACCGGTAATAACGAACGACGAGAATACTTTTGCGATCCGTCGAAATAGTTCCCGATCTTCCGGCAATTCGCGCATTCTGACAAGCGTGCGTCTATGAAAGAGCCGTTTGCACTCCTCGGCATGCGCTTGCAAAATATTTAAAGAATTTTTCCGAGGGTGCAGATTAAATTCCCGTTGCGTCTTCTTTCTCCGTCCTGGCTGCCCCCGAGGGAAAAACTTTTCCTTTGTTATCGATAGAAAATTTCAATATAAATCAAGTCGTCCAGATAGCTGCATCCCTTCGACCCGCGGGAGAGAGCTTTTCCTTCTAAAATATTCTTTTAATGCGAAAGAGTGAAAAGTCAAGCGTCACGAATAAAAAAAAAATTGTTCGAACAATTCGGTTGATTGTAAAGAACGTTCGTAAAGCAATTGTACTGCGCCAATGGCGGTGTAATAATTACAATTGGGATATACGAAAAGAACAATTTTGTTATAGATTTCTTTAATCATTTTTTATTAAAAAATTTTTTAATAAACATTTTTTAGAGTTATCATAAATTTTCCAAGAAACTATTGTAATTTTTTCGATAATGTCTATAAGAACATTAAAATTTTATTAGAGAATTCTACTCCGCGTAGAATATTAAAAAAATAATCAAACGTATCGTTTCTTTTTTTTAATTCAAAATTTATTTACAAAAATATCGCCAATTTAATTTAGGTACCGCGTGTATGAATATCACAAAATATTTTAAACGGCAATATCTATTTTTTAATAATTATATAATTGAAGAAAGAAATGATAGGTGTGGATTATATTTGTCAATATTTTATCAAATGAATAAAATAAAATTTTTCATTTTTCTACTCATTTACATTTCGAAAAACATAATTATGCCATTGTTTGCAGTAAAATTTGCTAAAAGCTCTCAGAAATGATAAATGCCATACTCAACTCTTAAAAAAATTTACACTGTAATCAGCAAATCGCCTCGCAATTACATCCTTGTCTCGTAACTTTTTCTTTTTACGGCGAAACATCACTGAATCGAGTGACTTTATCATTTTTCACTTTCTTGATTTATTTTTCATTTAGAGAGAGTGCAGTAAACTTTACTACATAAACAATATGGTAACGTTTTTAAAAACCCCGATCTACCGTAATTATTTGTCTAGATGAAATGGCAATTTTTTCTTTTCTTATTCATTTCGACTGACATCATTCTTTCCAACCACACGATTTATTTAATCTTTTCACTTCTTCACATTTAAATTAGAATACGAAACAGATAACATTTTACGTATATTGATCTCCAATAAAAATCGGATTATTAGCTCATCATAAAATTTCCAGCGAATTCGTAATTCGGATTTACATGACCGAAAATGAATGAAATGTCACCCGCGGCTCGCTTTTCGAGAGTCCGCGCGCGTTTGCCAAAAAATGCCTGATCCCCAGAAAGCTCGGGGGTGGGAGACGAAAACTCGGCAACTGCCAAAGAGGACGGGGTGGTCCCCGGCAATTTTCTTACGACTGCGATCGCACGCGCGCGAAGAACGAATCCACGTAGCGACATAAATTTCTATTTGCCGCCTCGGTGTCTCGGGCCCCGGTGCAAGTTCCTGCCGGTGGCGGCCACTTTTATTACTTCGTCGCGACCCGCCCGCGCTCGCCTCGTATATATCAATCACAGTCGCACGCGGCTCGTTGAAATTTCCGCGAGAAAGCTGCGACGAGCTTGCGGCCTCTTATCCGTCTCGACAATCTCGGTTGAATCAACGCGACGCTCCATGATTTGAAACGATAATCGTGATTTATGTTGTACGGGGGTTTGTGTGCGTGTGTATGTGTATATATATATATTTGTTTAAAGGTGTTTCTTTTACGAGGGCTAATGCTTCAGCAGTATTTTCCAATAGATCGGTAGGACTTTTATTTGTGTATAGTTTATATTGATACCATCTCGCCGTTATAGAATTTTATAAATGTCTACGTAAATATAGTTTAAATAAATACAATTATCTAGTATTATTTGTAATCTCACTAGTTTGGCCATTTCACCCCTGTCCTTTTTATTATTTATTTACTTTTTTAAACGATACAGTAACTTTAAACTGTGATTTGCGGATCAATCACAAAAGTATTCGACGAAATGTTTGAAGCATCATCAATACATATTATTTCAATATTCACAATTTACAAAAAGTATAACGCTTCAACGTACAGTAGCTTAATAACACTTCAGTCGATAACTGATACAAAAAAAAAATGCGAATTTAAAAAAAAAATGAGAGGGTCCTTACACAACTGATATACATATATAATACGAAACGTGATTCTATTATTCATTTTAACAGCAGAACATCAAATTCACTACACACTTTTTTCGACACAATAAATTATATTAACTGCATATCGCGCTTATCGAAGTAAGCATTTATTTACGAATTCAATGTACAACGGGTCGCGATCAACGAATAATCTACGCGTCATATTTACAAAAAAAGAGGCGTACACATGAGCTTCGGCCAATGCGTCAAACTTAAAAGATAATGCTTTATGTATTTTTTATACAAACGACCTAAGACGCTTTTAAAAATACGTTAAAAAGGGATCGAGTGTCGAGTCATTGATCCCTTCGATTGTTCTCGTTTCGCGAATATGCGCTTTCTATATACACAGTCGGACTTACATTACGCCTCGATTGACGATATTGCGAGCGTCATCGACGGCGATCGATCAAGTTAAAATCTGCCCGGATAGTACGGGGGTTTATTAAGGGAGCGGGGGAGGAGGTAAGTGGAACGGAAAAAGCGGATTTTTTTTTTACAACGAACATCACGACAGATAGGAACACGCGCTTTTTGCGTAGTCGCGTCTAAACGGTTTGTACAACAAACTCCATCGCGCAAAATGTTGATGGAGTGGCGGAAAAAAGTGTCGTGTAAAATTTCATCGTTTTTCTCTTCTTTTTAAATACTCTTTAGAATATACAAGGTTTTTGTGCAAATATTTAACGATTGAACTTGTTTTATGTAGATATTTACTTGCTAATGTAAATATTCTTTTATAAATTTGCAAGGATATTTACAAAATGATTTAGTTATAGTTATGTCAAGGTGAAAGGGAGACTATAGATATTATTAATAAAAAAAGTAAGCATATTTCTTTCATTTAAAATTAGTCGTTTGATAATTTTTGTTACAATTTTACTCGATCGGCAGTCTACAAATAAAAATAAAATTCAAACGAATAAAGAATGAGTAAGTTTGCATTTATAATTGAAATATCGTAATAAAATCAAAATATAATGACATTTTTTTTCATTAATTTCTATATAAATACCTATAAGCGGACTAATAAATCTGAATTAATTCGGTAAAATTATGCCTCTACGTATAAACACGTTAATATCGCATGATACTAAATGTGTCATTAGCGAGTGCCTTCGATGAGAGTCATTTTTAAACCGGGAAAGAAGGGCAGACACACTATTTTGAACTATATGCATATTGACCCACGTAAATTTTACATGAACTTTTATCCGCACGAGACGAGGGGGCAAATACAGAAACTCGACAGAGAAGCTTTAAATAATCGTGTGTCCGTATAAGTGTCCCCGTGTATGTGTGACTGAGTATTTTATTCTTTCATTATTATTATTACCTTAACACCGCGCCTGGGCGTCCGAATGGAAGTACAAAAATATAATTTTCAGGATATGTAGATATATAAACGGCGCTCCGTCGGGAGCGGTCGTCTTTTAAAATATATATTGTAATATATAGGAATGTGTTGGTTTCTCATCTCTTATTCGCCTTTATTCATTCTTGTTATCGTGTACATATTTTTAGGTGCTTACCGCGACTTGGCCACACGCATATTACTTTGCGCGCATCCAGGAACGTTTTTTTTTCTGTCTTTATAAATCCCGAATAATTGCAATAACGATGTCGGTACAATGCCTTTATCATGCTGATTAGAAAAATCGACGTTAAGTATTGGTTTGTTTGTATTCCACTTTTCTTTCTATTCAATTTCTTGTCGTCCTAAAATATATCTTTTAATTCTTTTAACGCGGCGATACCAACGAAAAGTGATCTTGCCGCTGATAAAATAAAGAATATCATCTCCAACGCTTTGTGACGGATACATTATCTTTAACTTTATAAAAATACCTTTCGTGGATATACACGACCTTCTCAAAATACACATCTTTTTCAATATGAATTTTCATCGCTATAGTAAATTTTTTCTTCTTTTCTATCCACTTAATCGCAGGAGGCTTCATAATACATCTATAGTTTCTAAATTAATAAAAAAAAAACTTTGCCAAAAAAAGCTGCATGTCCATGAAAAGCTGACTTCTTCGTAAAAAAAAGTCTTATAAGGGAGCACCGGAATTGAACAAAAATGTTGACAAATTAAACTTGAGCTTCTTACGCGCGTCGTAGAAAGCGTCAGCGAGCGACCGCGAGACAAGAACTTTCAGTCGCCGCTGAAAGCGAAACCCGCTGTCAAATTTTTCTCCCCGTTATCCAAACACTCAAGCGCATTCACCGCTTGTTTAGAGGCGAAAGTTGCGCGCAGCCCCGCAATTGTGTTTAGGATTTCGACGAAACAGGAATTTCCAAGCGATGGAGTTCCAGCGCTTGCCTCATTTTTTTTTTTTTTTTTTTTGTCATCTCGCTGCAGCCTGCATCGGTCATTCGACTCGCTACGCTTATAAGTCGCGTCTTTGACGAAAAAAATTCAGTTGAATATTGAATAATAAATAAATAATAAATAATTAAAAATATTAAAAAAAAACTCAAGACACAGTGCAAGGCGAATGTCGATTCTCCTTTAAAAGCTCGCCTTGCTCGCGGAGAAGCTCCAAGGCGGCGCTCAATTAAAATAACAAGCCTCGCGGATTCTCAGCGTCAAAGCATCGGAAACTCGAAGGGTCGCCGCTTCCGTCGCGGGAACTTCCATAGTCGCCTTTGTCCTGTCCCCCAGTCCGCCAGAGTTCCGTCTCCGTCAAAGACGGAGAGAACAACGAGCCGCGCGAAGAATCGCCGGGAGAGCCTCGGCGAGGGGTTCATTATATCCAGACGGGCGGCGGAGACTCGGCGGCCTGCCTCACCGTGGGCTAGGAGGACGAGGTGAGCAGCGGCCGCAGCTGGTCCGCGGGTACCTCCGCCTCCCGGACGAGCCTCGAGCTCGAGGATTTGCGGCGCGAGCGGTGCGCCGGGCGTGAGAGTCCCGCCTCGCGGTCGTCGACGGCCTCTGCAAGGAGAAAAGGGCAAGGAGCGCGGGACTCCGTCAGTTGGACGCCCGCCGTGCTCGAGTCAGTGAATTTTTTTTTTTTTTTTTCCTCGGCTCCGGGTGCGCCCGTTCGGTTGATCGGTTCGCCGGCGAGTTTGAGACGTTCTGGACGCACGAGGCGCGGATACCGAGGTGACGGGTGCGGGGGATGAAAAATTTATTGGTTGTGCTTCTTCTTCTTTTTTTTTTTGCTGACGAGGGGGTATGAGGAATATTTGTTGACGGGAGATTTTGTATTCATTCGTTCGGAGAGGAGGTGCTTTTGAGAGGCTCTGATTTATTGCTTTGTGATTTTGATAGCTTTTTATTACGTTCGGTTACCCTTTGACCCGCGTGGAGAATTTAAAAGGGAATAAAAAGATCAGCTTCTTTTTATTGGCAGTATATTGTTTCTATTTGGCAGAAGTTACGAATTACTGTCTTTTCTCTTTAAATTTTAGCAAATGTTTTGGAAGAAGCGCCGGAATACTTCGTCGGATTGTTTGAATTACATAAAGACGACAGTTTTTATCGCTCGAAGAAGTTTTTTAATGAACGATTTTAAACGAACTTTTTCGAGAAAAATACTTATTTATTTATCGAGCGGGAAAGTGGTTCGTAAAAACGCGGAAGGTCGAAATTTTCGCGCTTCTGGAACGAATATAAATTTTGTACCAGCTCGCTTTTACTGGGAGCTGTACAAATGCCTTTCCGCTGGAGCGCATTTAAATCTTTTATAATTACTTTTTATAATTACTCATAATTTTTAAAAGCCATAAGGTCGTTTAAAATGTTCTTCGTTCTCACTTTCAAGCGCAATAAAATAGTGCAGTATGTCATTTTGAAAAAAAGTTGTATTATAACTACGCACATTAAAATATTAACATCTCAAGCTCGTCAGTTAAAGCACGACAAAATTTGTTATAATTAAATGTAAACAAGTGAAATTTATATAATACAAAAGAAATTACACCGAGAAAAAAATTTAGTTGGATCAACGATCGCGCTGTTAAATACTTCCAACAGAAAAATATTGTTATT
>JAWWEN010047859.1:0-11776 GCA_035582955.1 Sycophila texana
GACCCGCCCCCCCCCCCCCCCCCGCCCCTTCGAGCTCCGGCTTATCGAGGTCGAGGGTCCGAGGGAAGAAAAACGACTTTGTGCATGTGCTTCGTTCTCTCCCGTTCCTTTTTCTGGCGCCCATCTAGAGCGCCGGATCGAAGGAGCTATAAGGAGATGTATTTGATTTGTTTGTTTGCGCGCACCGTGGGGAGGTGTTTGTACGTATTCCAATACGTAATGCACGTACAAGAGAAGATCCCGACTTTCAATAAAACGAGAAACTAGTAGAAAGTTCAGAAAAATGCTTTTCTGGTGCAGACACCGTCATCGCCTTGCAGTTGAAAAAGAATATTTTAAATTATTTATTGAAAGATTATTTTTTAATACAACTCTGTTTATAAATTTAATGCAGTATCTCTTGAACGATCGAGCTTTTTTCTTTCTCCTTATTATCGAGTTACTTCTAAAAAAATTTTCTTATCGACTTTACTGCATTAAACACATTAAAAAAAAAATGCTTCTCTGGTGCAGATCGTCGTCGACTTGTAGTTAAAAAAGAAACTAAGTAAATTATTTATTAATTAAAATACGTTTTTATCGCGATATTTTTTAAATTGAACCTTTTTAAAAATTTAGAATCTGTTGAACGATTGTGCTTCTTCCCTTTATGTTTAAATGTTCAAATGTATGGTTCGAGACTAAACTTTTTTTCTATCTTAATTGCAATAAAAACTGTAAAGTATGATTCATGACTAATTCCTTTATTTTTATTTTATTGGAAAATTATTGTTAATCCAAGTTTAGAGTAAGTAAAAAATATTAATTTACATTTTCTAAAAGTTTATTAATCTTATGAACCGTTTAAGACTTTTAATTTTCCTAAAAGGTAACGAGTAAACAGAATGCGTATTAAATAAATAATTGGATAGCCGTTGCTTTAAAAGTCAGAGAAAAATAACAGTCACATCCATTGAGGATATTTTTTATTTAGAGCGTGTACTTAAAATTCAGAAGGAGAAAGGGGTGTAGATGAAGGAAAAAGCCCCAAAGGGGTAGCTGAGAAAAGAAAAAAAAAGGAGAGGTTGGCCTACTTTTTTCCCTCATTTCCTTCGTCATTCTCTACTCGGTTCTTTTATTTTGCCGTCGTCCCCCCTGCTCGTGCTCCGCGGCTTTGTACTTACGTTTTCGTTATGACGTAGTCCGGGCGTTCGGCGTTTAAAAACGTAAAAAGCGTAAAGTGTCCGGAGACGAATTTCTCACGGTAGTCTTCGACTAATTAAAAAGCTCGCGAACATTAAAAGAAACATTTCCATAACTCTTGGAGTTTAAAATTTTAAGCGGAACTTAGTTTTTCAAATTTATTCGTGAAAAATAAATGTATTACGCTCCTCGTGAAAGTGCGGCGATTAAACTTAATATTTTAAAGGACAAATGATAAATTAAAAAAATCGTACATTTTCCCCATACGGAAGAAAATTTGCGGCGATTAAAAAAAAAATTTTTAAGGAAAAATAAAGAGGAGGGAAGCAAAAGTCAATGGCGATAAATAGAAAGTACACGGTCGGTGCGCGCGATCCAAAAGCCTCAAAGGGAATTTCGTAGGCTTCGAAGCCACGGAAGAATGTGCGAACGCATAGAGTCTAGATTGTGGGCGAGAGACCGACGCTAAAAAGGAGAGAGAAAAAGAGGGTGCCCAGGGCTTAAACTCGACTTTTACCGCCCCAGCGAAGCCTTGAACTTGCATTTCCGGTAATTGAGTTTAAAATTGCGTGCGTCGTTTTCTCCGCAGGCGTCTCTCGCTCTTTAATTCCAACTTTTCATGTCCATTTGTTTCCACCTCCACCCTCCTGTTTGCTTCATTCCTTTTGCCGCATAAATTTTTTTCCCAAGCTTCAAAGCGGCTTGCCGTTATTATCCTTTTCTCGCGTCAACTTTAGGTCGATTCCTATTACTTGGACCGATTTTTTAAAAAATAAATATGATAACATCGTGAAATAAAATCGTCCGTTAAATCCTCTATTAAGGAGGTTTGTGATAAAGTGCATAAGAAGTTAAAACAGCAATTCCGAAAAAACTGAGATTCTCATTCGCATTCGAGATTTTTTTTTTCATTAGGATAATAAAATAATCATTGATTTTTTAAATATTTTAATTATTCCGGCATTTATTTTAAATAAGGTTACTAATAAAAAATTTATATTTTCTAAATTCTATTCAGATTGACATCCTATACGGAGAGAAATTTTCTTATAAAATTTACAATTATACTAGGAAAAATTACAATACTGAATAGTAAGGTAATAGCAGACTTTGATTGTCAGTATTTTTACAATAAAATACAGTAGTAAAACTTACTAGACAACCTCAATTCGGAAGAGAGAAATTACAATACTGGCTTTGTAAAATGTTCGCTTGATACAGTCTATGATGCCAGTGCAATACGAGTATAGCAATTTTTCATAGATTTATTGTAAAATTTCTTACAAAATTTCTCTCCGTGTAGCTTCAAAAGTTTGAGCACATGAAGCGCGAGCATATAAATCGAAACAAATAAAAGAATAACGATCCAAAACTGCATACTTTCAACAGTTTAAGGAGAATCTAAACTGACTCTAAAGAACAAAACAAAAAAACAAAAAATGAATTAAGCACAAAGACTCGCGCCGCGCCGTTTTGAACTGTCGCTTTTCTCTCTACGGCAAGTTCCTTTGTTCGTGTGTTACCAGCGAGTCGTCCTGGCTCTAAAAAATTGAAACTTAACGAAGGTCAAGTAAGTAACGGTCGACAAAGCGGGCGTCATAAAAGTTCATTAGTTGAGTTTGCTCCAAGTCGTGTGACACTACACTCGAGTTCTCGTTTACACTATGCGTGCGTGCCTTCCCTGCCTTCCTTTTTCCAGCGGATAAACCGGCTATATTTATCGCATTGGATAAAACGCGTGGGACGAGACTGGTTTGAACTTGGCTAATTAGTCAATGCGTTTTACGCCGTGGCGCTTTTATTGTCCCCTCGCGATAACAATTGCAACGACCTCCAGCAAAACGAACTTCCGCCGCTGCAATTATCGCACTATTATTTGTTATATTCGAATTTTCTTAAAACTGGTAAAAAGCCCCTTGTAAAAAAGCAATTCTATTTTATGTCTATAGTAACAAACTTATTTTAAAAAAACATTAAAGTTAAAAATGGACCCCTTTTAGCCACGTAAGGAGCCACTTTTTCAACTGGCTTGAAGCCATTTATTGGAACCGATTGCCATTCTATTTTCGACTGATTTTTTTACATTTTTCTATTTTAGCATTCGAGAGTATTTCTCCTTCTATTATTATATCTTTTAAGATAAAAACTACTGGGCCATGGGTTAAAATAATTAAAAGAAAACAGTTTTTTTCCATTTAAAATAGTACATTACTAACGCGGACGGAAGCGGATTATTTACCTCATGCGACGGTTTTTCGGCCGAGCGAAGCGAGGACGAAAAGTCGCATGAGGTAAAAATTCTCTTACGTCCACGTTTCAGTAAGGTATTTTTTCGCCCGAGGCCGCAAAATGACATTTAAGGTGGCATTTTGAGGTTAGAGGGCGGAAAAAGAAATTTTTTTCGTTACACTATTTTCATATGGTTCTCACATGATAATCACATGATTATCAGTTTAAAATCTCATATGATTTTCACGTGATTTTCCTATGACTTTTTTTATTTATTACGGTGCGTCACCGTAATTTACTGGTACCATCTTGGTTATTTTTACAAGAAACTTCTCTCCTTGCATTAATCCCGCAAGAGCAGGACGAGCAGCGAGCTCGAGAATATTGGAAAGATGAAATCTCCGGAGTTCCATAGGCGGAGAACGGTTCTCAATCAAGTAGCTAATTACGTCGTCATTGCTCTTTCTTGGATACACGCGCGGGAGGAAGAGGACGAGGATCGAGATATTATAGAGGCGCATCGGAGATGGGAGGAAGTAGGCACAAAGAGAGACGCGTCTACGTCTTTCTGGTGGGCGAATGCGGGAGAACCGAGAGGAGGGCCGTGCGCGCAATCATGGAAAGCTCGACAAAGAGATAATTTAGTTGGGGGCTCTAATGGCATTATGCGCGCTCGGCACGCCGGGCGTTGGGCACACTCGAGAATTCGCACGTGTAAGCCATAGAGACGCGCGCCGCAGGAGCGATCCTGATGAGCAGACGCAGTGGTGCCAGGTGCCGGAGAAACACGCACACATGGACACCTAAATATATGCTCTGCTCCGCGACCACTGAACAAAGTTGCGAAACAATTTACCAAAATGTTGCACCAATTTCTGACCTGGTAACCATACACGGAAGAAAAAAAAAGTAAGTAGGTTCTACTGTTTTTTTTATAAATTCAATCTACTTTATGATGAAATAGGTAAAATAACTTAGCAAAATCAGTTGAATTAACTTATCTGTAAGTAGAAATAACAGTTTATTTGGTGAGTTAAAGCTTCTTACAGAAAACCATAGAATCTCCTTTTTAAAATGCCGATTATTTTATTTTTATTTATATAGACTGCAAATAAATAATGTTATAATGATTATAATTGTCAATATAATTATAATAATTATTACTAATATTTCTAATCAACAGTTATGTAAGGAAACATTTTGATAAGAATTTGTTAAAAAAATTTACAAGCATATTGCCGTAAAAATTTTCAGTGTTTCAGACCGTCCCATGATTACGGTTTTTCACGTAACTTCCCTCTAATTTTTACAGGAAAATTCTTTCAGTGTAGTATTTACAAAAAGTGAAACAGAAAAAGGAGAATCTACTTACTAGAAACAGAAGAAACTTCTTTTTCGAAATAGTAGAATCTACTTACAGTGTCAAGTTAGTTTAACTTATCAAATTTTGAAGATCACTTTACTTTTTATTTTTTTCCGTGTAAGAATATATTTTACTCAGAATCTTAAAAATTAGATGAAGATCACCATTAAATTTCTTGATGAAAATTCCTTAAGACCTGACCTTAAGTCTTTTAATTTCTGTCGCCAGACCTCCGCAATCTTCCGGAGTTTCCATATTTTTTTCTCCTCACCCTATGTACTTTATTGTCGTTTAATTAAATGGCAGCTTGTATGTATGTATAATCTTTATTTCGGCCAGAAGGCCCAGAAATGGACTTGGATTACAAAATTACATTATTTTCTTGAATTCTAAATGGCAGCTTGTAAATAGAGTAACTCGTAAATACAAGCAAAGTTTATGCCCGCGGTTGTTTGAAATTAGGCAATTCCCCCACATAATTTTCGGACGCTCTGTTTGGTCATGTGCCGAGTGGGAGGACAAATAGTTACCACATACAGAGGCACCAGACGCAATAACAAATGCAATTCGATGCTTGTAACAATTTCAGACGGGGTACGAATGGAATCAACAAGTAGAGTCCGTTACAATTTCTGTTGCAGACGATTCGGAATGCGCCTCCTGAAAGAGGCTCTCCCGGTTGAAGCGCGAAATAGTTTGAATGTATGCGGAGACCTCGGGATGCGAACCGCATCATTGCGATCAAATTCGAGGAAATTCCACACACGCACGCGCTAATTCTGCTGTTTCGCACCTCTTATTATGGGTGTTCCTTTATATTGTTAAAAAGTGGATTATATTATTTTCAATTAAATTGTTTTTTATTATTTTCTGAATATAATATTTTTGTATTACTTTTTACTGCGACTTTTTTTTGTAGCATTTTTTAAGTAACTTGTAGAAAACAATTTTCGAAATATTTAAATATAAAATCAGTACAACCTTGTTCTAAAAAAATTGTTAAATTCCTGTGATTTTCTAGATGTTAAATAAGTTATATGATTTAAGTTATATGAATTTCTATATTATAAAAGGGTAAAAATACGTTGATTATTTATAAAATAAAAATAAAACAGAAATAAAATTGTTAATAAAAGCTGTCCAGAAACAAGTATCATGTTTCTGAGCTTTAGAAAAACTTGGCTGTTCTTTTATAATTTGTACCAGGGGTACTCGGTAGTAATTAACAATTAAATTCAATTAAATGCACGCTCGTAATTGTAACAAGACCCTGTAATGATTAGCATGATAGCCTTAGAAGGGTTGCTTGGAAGGATGGCTTTTCTATATTATATACCCTACTCAGTAAATCTTGACATTGAGCCAACCTCCCTTGGGTTCTGTAACTCTACTAATATTCAAGAAAATAGAATATAACGTTATGATTCAGCTTCTGCGTTGCGCAGCGCTTTTAGACGCTATTCACGAGGGAGAGTTGTCCCTCTGCCCTTATAACCACCCCCGCACAGCACTTTTAGTTACAACGATTTATTCAGACTTTAACTGTTTAAATTCAACAATGCTCTCAAATTAATAAATTCATTTGTGCTTGAATTGTTATTTCCATGTGCGCGAATTACTTTTTTATTTGCGGCTTCATTCATTTTTCATTGAAAGTACGATAAAGACATTTTTTTTTAATCTCTGTGTATAATATAACAATAGGTTCGACCTACATTTATATGCCAGTGACTTAACGAGTGATTTTGATTTATTTACGTATTTACTGATTTGAACGGCAAACGGTTTGTAAAAAACAAATGAAAATAAAATGTGAAAAAATAATAAAAAAGTACAAAAGAGAACAAACTGAAACTCAATTGTGCGTGAATACAATTTTAGGTTATTGCTCAGAGACACGAAACGAGAATTCCCGATATTTCTTTGCCTTATGAAAATTCAGATTCCTGCGATTGAAAACTGTTCTTCTATAAAGGTCGTGGAATATCGATGAATGTTCAGGTAAATGAATCAAAGTACTTTGACGAACTGCGGAAGCACAAGATGAGCAGCGCCGGGAAAGTTTCCTCTAATATAAAACATAAATAACAAAAAAATTCTACATTTTTTTTTTAAATAATGTAGATTATCTAAATAATCCAGTTCAAGTGCACTTGTCGCTTGCAGAATCCAAGCGTCCGTGGCGCAAATGCACAGAATAGTTTATCAGTACCTCAAATAGCTGTCATACGCGTTCTATTCTTCTCCGAGGCATTAATTACGTGCGCGAGTTTCATTCAGTCGGGGTAAGCACAGTTTGAGTTTATTCAACCGCAAGTAATTCATCTAATGGCAAGAAAGGCTATTACACAAGTCCATTACGCACAATATGCTATTTATTACTTTGCAACATTTTAAACTTAAAATACTTTGAGAATAAAAACTTTTAATTAATTATTTCAGAAAATGTTGGATAACTGAACATTGTACCATTCATTAAAGCAACGAAGGATCTTTCTATACGTTAGAATATAATATTAACAAATTTTTTTGTAAATTTAATAAAGTAAAATCCTTTGATACACAATAACTCATCTGATCTGATTTTCCTATCTTAAAAAAGTGATAGCCTCTGTTGTGAAGCATTTAATAAATTAATATATTTATATATTATATATATATTATGAAATTTTTTAATAAGTTTTCTTAAAAAAAATGAATATAGTTCTGACTTATTTTCTAACCTCAAAAAATCGAATACATTATAATATGTTAATATTTAGAATAATACGTACGAATATTCTTTGTTATAGAGAATATTATTTTATATAAATTAATAAGAAAACAATGATTCTTCCATGATTTATATTTTTTATTCAAGAAAGAAATTTTTGGCGCGCCTGCAAATTAAAAAGAATCTGTGTCTGAATAAATTATAAAAATCTATGTGGAAAAAATCAATTAATACATTAAATAAATTGAATTAATTCACTTTATAATATTAAATAAATTAATTAAAAAATAAAGTCGATGTGAAAAAGGGGTGAATTTATGAAGGCGTCACGCTGGCATCTTTATGTAGAAGAAAGAAAAGCGAACTAATTGAATGATCGTAAAATCATTCCTTTCTGCTGGTACACTCGGTCGGTGTCGTTATTCACTGGCCGCCTAATATTAAATTCCCGAGGGCGCTACTGCACACTGGCTTCTGGCAGCTTCCGACAGCTTCCGGGCTCCGAGAACTTTTGGGTCAATTGAGCTGCTCCCACGCGAATTTTACCGATTTATCGAGGCGGCCGACGCTTAATTATCAAACTGTCGAGGCCCCCATCGTTTCGTCCTCGTCCCATTCATTAAACAGGTATATCCCCGTCGACGGTAGCGACAATAGTAGTCAAACTGTCGGCACGAGTGAGCCGAGAGAAAAGTTTTCAATAGAGCTAATTATTATTTTTTTTTTATTTTTTTTTTTGTAGGTGTATTTAAGTACGTGGCTTAAATAGTTACGCGTAGGTATTAACGAACAAGTTTCCACTTGTTTTTTATTTTATGTTACTATATAAATATAATTGCTCTTCATAGAGTCAATCTCAATTCTTTTATCCTGCGGTAGGGTAAAAAAGTTTGAGCCTTTCTTTCTTTAGTGTAGCTGAAGTTATCGATACTTCACTGTCGTAAGATAAAAATGAGTAGGTACTGATAAGTATATTATTCACAACTTAAACAGTTTAAAAAAATTGAACGATCGTGTTACTCACAAGTTAAACATTTTCAAAAATTAAATGATCGCGTTACTCACAACTTAAACAGTGTAAAAAATTAAACGACCGTGTTTTACATCATCCTCTTAAATCTCTAAAATATGAATTTTCGCGGAAATTTTTTTCAAACAATTTTTAACGAAATGTCGCTTAAATTCTAAATATTCCACTTTTTATAATATAACCGTAACTGGTACGTGTTTCTGCAAAAAATTAAAGTCAAATAAAAAGTGAGTAGTGTTCCTTTGATATTCTTCGCTAAATTAGCTACTTAAAAAAAAGGAAATTTCGCTGAAATAATATTATCCCTTACTAGTTAGATTAAGCGCGCTACGCGCGCCTCGTTATAGGCATTGTTTAGGCTACGATGACAATATTTCTCTCTCGACATTAAATTCTTTTTTCGAAAATCAAAATCAAGTTCAAATTTCGAGATTCGAGATTCGAGATACAATCGCAAAACCGATACCTCGTCTATTATTTTTATATAAGGGAATAAGGGACTAGTTAGACTTAGACTTGCCTCGAGGCGCTACCGCGCCTCCTGATTGAGCGCGCTATGCGCGCCTTGTTATAGGAATTTTTTAGGCTATATGATGACCAATTCTCTCTCGACATTCAATTTTTTTTTCGAAAATCAAATTCAAATTTCGAGATTCGAGATTCGAGATACAATCGCCAAACCGATACCTCGTCTATTATTTTTACATAAAGGACTAGAGAATTCGGCGCGCTACGCGCGCCTTAGAGGTTCGCGGTTATTTAACCTTATATTGCAAGAAAAAACAATTGAAATTTTGTTTTTTTTTTCTCGAAAATTCAAATCATTTCGAGATTTTCGAACAAAAGATCGAAATCTCGAACGCTCAATTTATATAATGGAATAATATAAAGGGATATAAAAATAATAGACGAGGTATCGGTTTTGCGATTGTATCTCGAATCTCAAAATTTGAACTTTATTTTGATTTTGGAAAAAAAACTGAATGTCGAGAGAGAAATATTGTCATCATAGCCTAAAAAATTAGTATAACGAGGCGCGCGTAGCGTGCTTAATCTAACTAGTAAATAAAAAAAAAATTAAGGTTTCTGACACCGAGCTTTTTTGCGATGGGACGCACTCTTTGAGCTCTGTCCACCAGACTACAGTCGCACCGGTAAAACTCGCACCGGAGCGTCGACGTCGTCCGAATTATTAATTATGGCGCGAGCGCGTCATTTCGTTATAGTCCCGCACGAGCACAGCCTAATGCACGCAGGCCGATAATTAAATCTCAGGAAGGGACAGGGGAACTGGAAGCTACTACATTGTGCCGAATAAGCCCAGATAAATAAGCTCCACGTTATAGGGTACCACCGCTTTTCCGCAGACGCTGACGCTGCTATTATCGCCTGCATCTGCGAATTAACATCACTGATTTTCAGATTTCGCACGGCAGGCAGAATAATTTTACAATATAAGTACATTACTCTTCCATTTTCGCTCATACTTACATTACTTTCCAGGTTTCGTCGGACGCTCTTTTTTTTTAATCAAATAAAACTTACGAATTGAGAATCCTCATAGAAAATTAATAAAAAATTTATCAGAATATAATTCATTTTCTTGTGGCTAGAAAGAAGAAGGAAAAAAGTGTTTGCACTCTTCATAGGAACGTAGCAGTTAATAAGGTACATTCGATCATGCAGTAAACAATTACTACGTTGATCTATATATCATATTTTCACCAGATTTACAGACAATTTCTGACTTATTAACCATAAGCTACTACAAAATATCTGGTCAGTAATTAATAAAGTCAGAAAAGAAGATTAATTTTCTACCAGAGAAGCGCAGTTATTTTTGAAACACTTGAATTTGTACGTAAAGGGCGTAAAAATAAAATTTGATTGTACCCATTGAAATATGAGTCCGTCATGAAAGGGCCATTTCAAATTCGTTATTATTAAAATTCTTTTGAATTGAGGCTTAACCCTCAAACCCTCCCAGTCCTTCTATGACGAACTACCTCGTCGTGAAATTTATGCGACTATTCCATATATCCTAAGCCATTATAACTGCGCAGGAGGGTTAATCAATGGAAGCCTAAATTTCCAGCAGCTTATTCAGCCTTTATCTAAAAGTTGCGAAATAATAGGCACTAATTTTCATCCCATATTCGATTCAGCGACGACCAAATTTGAAAAGAGCCTGGACACGCGATAATAGCACGGCGCAGCGAGTGATAGAGAAAACGGGGGAAAGACTTAAAAAGGGACAAAAAAAGGGGGCAAAAGAAGGCACTCGCAGCCCGGATTTCACTGGAGCATATATTTATTGAGAGTTCGCGAAAGCGCGGAGCGAGAGGGAAAACTAAATTTCTCTCGTAGTGACTATAGATATATACACAGCCAAGATGGAGGCACCCACGCCTTATCCGGAATACTTAAAGACGGTATTACATTCCGTAAATTGAAAGAATGCTCTTATTGCAGCAGGTCTCGTGGAAGTAATAGTCGATCTAGCAGCCGCTTTCTCTTTTTCTGCCAAATCGAGCACAGCCAAAGAAAAAGCCCCTGGGGGGAGGGTGAGGGGGAACTAAGCGGCAGAGATGCGCGATTACCCTTTTTCCGCTTCTTCCCCTCCAGCTGAGAGTTTTTTCCCCGGGCCGCGGGATAGCTATTCCAGAGTCGTTATGCTTGCAAGCTCAGATTTTACCCACAAAGTGCAATTCTAAGTGCACTTGTACCCTATGAATTAACAAGAGCTACTTACCATCAACTCGGATTTTACATTAATTTTTTTAAGAGAACTTATTAACCGAGGCTGTAGCAACATCATTTCACGAAGGACAGAAATTATATTAGAGCATCGCTTCGTGTAGCATCCTTACGTCGTCGAATAAGAAGAAAGGATTTAAACGAAGAAAAAAATATAGTCATTCGAAAATACAGGATACATTTTATTAGCTCAAATTTCAGCTTTAATTCTCTATAGAATTATCCACACTGACGTATGACTGTATAATACACTCACGGAAAAAAATTTTCAATGATAAATTAGTATACTTTTCATGAACAATTTCTTCTTACTAGGAACCAAGTGCTTGGCTAAATTTAAATTATCTTAAATACAAACCATGAAACCATCATTATTTTCTCTTTTTAATGTATACAAATAATATTCTCTACAAAAAACATATGTAAACTAACAAGGAGAGTGTCAACCCTTCGGGACATGGATTTGGCTCAAACTTTGCAGAATGATTCTTTGGACCAAAAT
>JAWWEN010047890.1:0-11773 GCA_035582955.1 Sycophila texana
TAGCGCTTAGAAATTTTCATGCGACGTTGCAAATATTTGAATTGTTCTTCGAGTTTCAATTCGAGGCGAGTGTACAAGTGGTACTTGTAAATCAGTAACAATTCGAAGCGATCTCTCACAACTTCCTGAATAAAAATACTATAAAAAATATTATTACGAAACTGCAGAATTAGGTAGAGCCAAATCATTGATTGACTAAAAACGACTCGTTCATTTTCATTTATTTTATTTTCCCGTTCGATTGTACCAACGCTGACGCAAACTACGCATCCACAGAGAGGAATATACATCATCGCGCGCTCGTAGCTCGTCTGTCATTTCGACCCCATATGCGCGCACTCGGCAGTGCGCTCATCAAGCAACTTCCTCCATCCATTCGAACAAGCACGTTTCCGCGTGTACGTATATGTGCATTACCTTTGTTTCCCGGGATGAAGGGAAGTTTCTTGCCACCGTCGGTCTTTTGACTTCGCGGTTATTTGCCGCGGTGGCACTGCTTTGCTTTTCGCCGGGTGCACACGGCACACGTTGGCTCCTACTTTTGGCTTTTCTTTCTGCTCGTTACAGTGGAATGCCCTTTTGCTACGTTGGTTAAAGAGCGATTGCAGAGGCGTGTGTGGTCGTTATATTGTGGGGCGAGCGTGGAAAGGGTTGCTTACGGTACTGGCTTCGGGATATGTGCGCCGTCAAAGTTATGTATGCTGGATCGATTGAAAATGCTACAGAGTTACGTATGACGGGAATAAGTTCACAGAGAGATTTTTATTCTTGTAAGTAGATGAATGCTACGGACGAGGGTGACGTGGTGACGTACGATGCATTTTTAACTTATACAGCTTTAGCTATTTTTACGTGTGAAACCAACTGAAGCTTTTTACCTTCGACTCGAATCGAGCTTATTTTTTAATTTTAATTGTTTAAAAATCAAAATGTCGATTGCCATTAAAATCAATATTTGTAGTTGATTTATACACATAATTATATGTTAATGTCTTTACTACTATATTTAGGAATTATATTTAAAAAAAACTGGAAAGAAGCTGACGAGTAGTGCTAGTCGAATAACTAACATAATTTTGAATTAATCGATTTTAAGTTAACATGATTTTAATTGTTATAATTAACGACTAAAATTTTCATATGGTAGTCGCTGTAGCGTTTAATAATTAATATTTGCGCAGCCCTGGTTGCAAGCGAACCATCAAACCGGTAGTGTGCCTATGACACAAATATTTAGGACGGCAAACGACTGGGCTACAACAATCAATCACGGATGGACACTTCTAGTGGCTATTGATTGAATTATACTGAATTTACGCGGAGAATGATAAATGTCGAGTCGTACAATTGATGGAAGTGGTGAAGTAGTTTATGAATTAAGGTACTAAAGATAGCAGAATTCGCATCGAAGTAATTAATCGTTTTTACATAAATTTTATCTTTTGATCACCAATTTATAACACCGGAATTGTGATTATACTCCAGCTTCCGATTAAAATTTATGTCATTTTTAAATTTCAGTCATTCAGTGCTGCTGTTGATTGATTGATTGATTGATTAACTTTAATTTGATTTTAAGGTATATTTTAAGTTTACTAAATCCTACAGCATCACTAGAAGACGTTAGAGCCTCCATACACTTAATAATATATTAAGTTCCACCACTCCTTCAGGAAGAAAAAATATTAAATTACGTAACCCCGCCAACCAATACAATTTTCCATTGTTATTAACAGCGTTCCGTCGAGCCACAGAATAAACCACCGATGAACAATTCGCGTCCACGCGTCCCCACCGCGAGAGCAAAGGGGGAAAGGGGGTGGGCTGGGCGGGCGCGGCGCGCATTCCTAATGAGCAGAGGTCGCGAGACCGCAAAATGCGTCAAGACGTAAAAAAATGCATTATCCCAGGCGAGTGTCGCGCGGCCCTGCCTGGTGCCGCAATTTTGCGGTGTTGGGTTAACGAGCGCCGCCGCGCCGCGAAATAGCGCCTCGGACGAAGCGTAGGCAGGCGGGCCTCCAGCTTTTTCACCTTTTGAATTTAATTTGCCGCGGTAAGCTCCACCGCGAGCCCCGAGCTTGCGACCCGGGACAAGCGACGTTTAATACTTTCTTTTTACTTTGCGCATGTGTTGTTACGGCGATGGCTTTCTTGCGCGCAACTTTTTTTCGGAGCGGGACTGAGGTAGCAATTCAATACGTATTAAAAAAAATGGAGGTAACTTGGACAAAAAGAAATTCCATTCTGTTCTTTTGGGAATCAACGGAGATTTTACTATTTTGCAATAGGAGTGCAATATTTTGTAAGTTTCCGGAAAAACTGACTAATTGTGAGTGACTGAGAGTAGCCCATTTAAGTTTAAATTGGCTAATTGCTATTCAATAGGCAATAGTAATTGGCCAATTTATACGTTATTTATTCGTGATTCATTTCTAATATAGTGACAAACATGTTTAATGCAGCATGCGTGTATTATTTAGATTCAAAATACTGAGACACCTGCTTAGCATACTAATAGGGTAATCTTAACAGTCTCAAATGTTGAACATTTTCAATGCATTTAAAAAATAAATTATGCTATATGTTACATTTTACAATTATTACATATAGTTACCGATTTTTTCATAATTCGCTATATAATTAACTACAGTTTCTGCATTCTATAATATAACAAAGGAAATTTAAAATTAAATAAAATGTTACTCTTTTTTAAATCTTTATTTAAAATGCAGCTTTTAAAATACTATTATTTAAATTTAAAATACTATTATTTAAAATACTATTATACACGCGTTTAATACCATAAATTAAAACTGTCATTATGTTAAATTGTTGACATTGCTTAAAATTAAGTTTTCCAAGTATCGACCATATCCCTTATTGCTAATAATGAGAATATATTCTTGTGATAAAAATTTATTTTGAGTTTATTTTACACAAGGAAAGCAAGTACGTTCTGTCGAACGTACGCGTCAAGGATATTGAATGAGTGTGCTATTATATAACAAGGCACAGCTCACTGCTGGGGAGAAAATTCACAAGTTGATTGGCTCGACTCTAGAGAACTTTTAATAAGGTTAAATTTTGCATTTTCTGACAAACTAAGGCTAGGGAGTCCGTGATCGGAATATCCACAAGGACCTAGTCTGCATTGAAAGGATCTTTCTTTTTTTTAAGTGTCTTGCTCAGAATTTAAGACTTCCTCGGATACTTTTGTTTGTTAATAGAGTTACAAAAGTTTACATTAATTATGCATTTATTTCCCCTAAATATTTTTTTATCAGAAAAAGAATTCTTTTTGATCTACTTAAAATTTTAAATGATGAACATTTTATACTGAATAGTCAGTCATTGTCAAAGAAAAATTTTCATTCGGAAATAGCTATTTTTATCTTAATCAATTACTGCTTAACTTTGAAATAACACATACGATCAATGATGATCGAGTGGAATAAATTAAAGAAGCAACAAAAAAATTGCCTTTGTATAAAGTTTTGCACGAAGACGCTATATACAAATATTTGTAAAAGTAACTGCATTAAAATGATACTAGCCATGTTTTAATTAACTTTTTCTGCTAACTATTCAGGGCAACCTTAATCCAATAAAAAACTTTAAACGATATAAGCAAAATTTTTATATACATCTGTTTCATATCTGTTGCAGGTGAAGATTCGAGAAACGGTTACAAAGGAAAGCCGTTGCCAACGTACAGACCATCTTCTCAGCTGATACCACTGGGCGGCACGGCACGACTTTTTTGCGAGGCCTACATCGGCCGCGTTTACGTGCCTGACGCCCGAAATTCCGTCACCTGGCAGAAGTCCGACAACACCAATGAAACCATACCCAATCACGGGCGTAAATCTCAGTACCGCGTCTCAAGGTAAGACATTCGTTTCCTTTGTTGATGATGGACCAGTCTCGGAGGACTCCCACGTCTTTTTTTCGATTCGTGGGAAATAATTCAAACCCGCATTTCTCCCAGAACTTTGAATGCATTGCCCTGGGCTGGTATGGCCAGGGGCATTTCCTGAGAGTACCGAGATCCAATCAGCGTCGAAACAACGAGTTGACTCGTCGTGCATTTCACCACGGCTCTATACCACGGCGTGCCCGGCGGAGTTGGGTTGCCCACACTGTGCCCAGAACTTAAACTCCTGCGGAGACCACAGACGCCACAAACTGGGCTTATTGCTAAGTCTTGAGGTGGTCTTGTGGACCTTCCAGCAGTAATTAGATCAAACTCTCAAATCTGCTAGTTTAAATCCCTTGGTGATGTTAGGGGCCTTCTTTCTTAACCTCTCCAAGATTAACGTCCCCGTGGGATTCAGTGGGGATCCCAAAATGATCGCAACTTTTGCAGAGTTCAAATACTCAGAATGTAATAACATTTTCCTGTCTGCGTTATGTCAATTTCACGGTGAGATCGCATTGGGGCTTGACAGATATTTCAGTCGACTGCACTACCTTCAGCGAAAAGATCGAGAAGTAACTTAAATAAAATATTCGGATAGTCAATTTCATTCCATATTACATTGCCTTATATTCATCATTATTTATTTATTTATTTGATCAATTAACGGGCGAACCCAATTTACAAAAGAAGTTATATAATTAATACAAGCACTAAGTGTCGCAGTTGTTACTAATTATATTAATTACAATAATTACACTTAATAAAATACAAAGTACAGTTAACTCTGCCCAGCATAATTTGCTATGTAAAGGTTAAGAAGTCATTGCACCTATTTCGGAGCGGAATAAAGGAGTTAAACAAACAACCCAGCACCAATCGCAATTCCTAGTGTGACTTCGCAAAAATTTCCTTCTTTTCAGTGCTTCGATCACCGCCCCCAAGCCATTGTCGTCTCTTCTTCTCTTCTCTGCGCCGAGGCGCCGTCGACCTAACTTCGTTTACTTTGCGCCGGAGATTTTTTTATTCTATTCGAATGGCTGACGAAGTGGAAATGGAAATATTATTTATTCGATCATTTACCATAATTTTAATGTTCTCCTTCGTTTTTTGAGGAATACTATTATTGAACTGGTTGAATCTTTTATATTTCCTTAAATAATTGAGAGCAGATACTTTTTAGCTTTTCTCACGATTTTTCATTTAAAATTAAACTTAAACGTTTTATTATAACGGATTGCGGGCTGTAAATGTACTGGAAAAGTGAATTACTGAAGTTTCTCTTTATTATTTAGTTCAAAAACAAAGTCGTTCAAAAATCAATAAGGATCCCCCAGAATTATTAAATATAATCTGTGCACTCTGTTATATTATTTATTGAAATTTTACTGCTCTAAATTTTTACACATAAATTTTTTTTTACCTCGAGCAAGCCCGGCATGATATTCAGCCGAAGTGCGATCCTCTGAGGGTTAAACAAAAAACAATTATTCATCGTTAAAATTTGCATTCAATTTAGCAATCGTACGTCATTTACACTCATAATCTGAAACATGCATGAGGCGAAAACTTTCAATTATCGAAAGGCTCGTTATCAACTTTGGAAGCTGATGTTCATCATTACTGATTAAAAAGTATCCGATGCCGAGCATACGCCTTTAATAGGATCGCCATAAATCCAATATTCCGGTGGCTGATAAGAATATAAATCCCGGAAATACGTAGAATATCAAGTTTACTTATATTTGACTGCAAATTATTGATTAACATTCCTTTTCAGAGGACAGAAAGTAGCAATTAATTTTTGTTTAATATGAACAATTTGATAAATTTTAAATATTTCTTTTTCAGTTTTTTTTTTATTTAAGAGTAGTAAGTCCCTTTAATGCAGCTATAGGGGAGAAAACGTATAAAATATTGATCTATGGAGAGAAAGAGTATACTTCATAAGAATTAGATGCGTTTCAGCGATGAATAATAGACAAGTTTTAGGAAGCGTCGATTTGTATTTATATAAAGTTTCCGTGCAGCAATATTTCCAGACCTATAGTTGAGAAACGCGAAGCAACTGAAATCCATAAATTTACTGACTATGGTAGTGTCTACGTTGTGGAGCTCACCTCAGAATCGTTCGAATTTGAAATATTGAATATTCTCCGAGCAAAATGTAAATAATATAGCATTAAAAATATTATAGGATGATGCTTGAAATTCTCCGAAGTGTATGGTAAAGTATCGGGAAATTTCCCTCTTTGTTATGCAAATTCGAAAAATGTGTGAGTAACTATCCCATAGATATTGGAAAATTTTGAAAGGATTGTATTTTATGCGTATAGTAAAAGTTTTATACATCGTAAACATAAAATATAAATTCACGATTATTCCACTACAAAAAGTAATTAATTATTCATGAATATTTCGAATCTTCGAATCATTCCAATTCTGCTTCTTCCATGTGCGTGTTTATTAATTGTTTAATAACGAATAAACATCTAGCCAAGTCATTTTCTGCAGAAAAATTACAACAGACGTGACGAGCAAAATTATCACAAAGTATTTCAAGGCGTTGCATCTTATGCTGCGTAATAATTCCGAGTATTTATGTAATTGTTGATCATTTAACTATTCGTATCACTGAAAAAAGTATCGTTGCATTCAATGTACTATTTGCGTGTTTTCAAAACTAATTCTTGTGTTGCGCAAGAAGCAAGAATACTCAGAAATAGAAATATTAATGAGTATTTTAGAAAATTTATGTTGCAAAACTCATTGAATTGCAATTTTCAATCTGCAAAAATAATTACTTCATAATTAAAAAAAAAATAATAATAACTAAATTTTCCTTTCTTAAAAAAACAATGACAGGGTGTTATGAAGTCTTAAAAAAATATTCATCGTATTAATAGAAATTCCATGAATGTAATAAAAAAAGTAAATGTCATTCAGATTGATTTTCCAACTCAGAAAATTAACGTTTCGCTAGTCGTACAAATATTTCTTCGTTTTAATCATACAACGCTAAAAAATCTGTCAGTATGAATATTTCATACCGTAGCAACGTCCTCATAATAAACAAAACAAAAAAAAAGTAAAAATGCAATAAAGCCAAAAGCGAGTTTTACCGACCCCGCCCTCTCCGAAAATCGGTTGTCAAACCCGACGAAGAAGCACCTCGGTTTCGCCCGAGGACCGCTCGTCGGCGCTCCACCCGAGGCCTCCACACGTAGAGGAGGTCGATGATAAACGAAGCGACCGAGGGAGAGCACGTCTCGGCTCGCGCACATTATAACGTGCATAATGGCGCGGTAGGTGCAAAAAAAAAGAGAGTGGAAGGAGGAGTAGAAGGAAGAGAGAGAAAGGGAGGAGGGGGAGAGGGCGTGGGGCCCCTCGCGATCGCGATTCCCCCCCCCCCATGCTTTTCGCGGAACTCCCTATCTTGTCGGTCACGCGCGGCGCACTCTATACAGCCTCTACTCGGTCGCCGCATTTTTGCGCGCGCCTGCACAAGGGCTTATCGATTCGCGTGGCGGCGCTCCCGCGATCGGCCTCGAGCCCGATTCGCACCGGCAGATGAAAGCTCCGAGCGCGCGTTGATGATGGCCAGGGAAAACGATGAGGTGAAGCCTTTTCTGGTGGTTTTTTTTTGCACACTTTTGTTATGAGGAAATTGTTGCTTTTTCAGATGACTTATAATCACGACCAGGATGATAAGGAATTTTCCGTTAATCGACAATTGCTTTGCCACGTACTCTGTAAAAATAAATAAGTGAAGTTTGACTAAAGTAAGTGAATAGTCACTTTTTCCACGTGAAAAGTCTTCCACTTGCTGCAACAAGTGGAAGATATTTAACTTGAAATAAGTGACTATTCCTAGAAATAAGTGACTATTCCTAGAAATAAAGTGACTATTCCTAGAAATAAGTGACTATTCCTAGAAATAAGTGACTATTCATAGAAATAAGTGACTATTCCTAGAAATAAGTGACTATTCATAGAAATAAAGTGACTATTCCTAGAAATAAGTGACTATTCCTAGAAATAAGTGACTATAACTAGAATAAGTATTCTAGTGAAATTTCAGTTATTAATTTTTAGAGGGTAAAAAAGAAACTCAATATGTAATCTAAATCTTCTAAAATTTTTCTTCTCTGAAGATCCGCATTTTTAAATGCTCAATCGGTTGGAGCTCGTCATGCCCCTCTCTATCACACTCTTTCTCTCCCTCGTCTCACGTCTCGTAGGATCTCGTTCCGTCCGCCGGTGCAGCTGCATCTTTGATCGATTCTTCTTGCCGCTCGTCCGCCAGACGAGGCGCGCATTTTTCTCCGTACGACGTCGCGCCTTTTTTCTCGTCGCCTCGTGCGCGAATCGCCATCCATCATTTCGATGCCACGTGAGTTAATGATTTTTTTTTTTTCGGGATCGTCGACTTGAAAAGTTTATCGGAAACCGTTGCAAGCAGTTTTAATGGTTTATTCACTGGATTACTGAAATTGTTGAGGGCGACCGCTGGGATTTAATGCAATTTTAAAATCATAACTTAAAGATCCTTATTTCAATATCAGCTCTGAAATATGTGGTTATTTTTTTATTAAGGAAGTGGTTTTACATGTTTTGAATTAATAAAATAAAAAAAAAAAAGACAAGAAAATATTATTGAAATATGCGGTAGCATATTTACCGATAAAGTTGGTAAAATTGAACTTCATTAAATAAAGGATATTTTTGTGTAATCCAATATAATATTCAATGAATTTGTTATAAAAGTAAATTTATCTATCACGCGAAAAAAAAATTAATCAGATAATTTTTTTAGCTTTTTAAATACTCCCTTAAATTTAATGATCATAAAAGATACATAATAATAATAATAAATAATAATATTAATAAATAATAATCATAAACCATCATAAGCTTCGAAGTTTTCTCTCAATTTTTTTAAAACCCTTTTATATTTACAAATTATAAAATTTTTCCCGTTGATTGTAGGTTTCTTCGTATTTAAAAATTTGCCATTCGAAAATCAGTATATTTGAATTCCCTGAAAAGCTGCAAATACGCACAATACCGTAAATTTCTGGAAAAGAGAAAATTATAGTTTTCAAGCTTCGTGTGCTCCGAATACGAAATTAACTTGCGTTTTCAAGCGGATTTTTCCCTTGCGTGATTTTGTATAAAAAAATTCTTCCATACAAATTATTGGTATAATCTACAAACTTACGCACGAATATTGCAGTACTGTAAAAAAATTGCCATTAACTGGAATAAAAAAAAAAAATGTACATTAAGGGACGCTTCAAGAAAAAAAATGCAATATCGACATGCACATGCACTTATTTTTTAAAAGTCTCGCTCCATCATGCATCTCCCACTTTTTACGCTGCCCCCTTACGAAACAACCCGACGTTGAGGCGCGAGTGAAGATTATCGACGGCTTTCAGCGCCTCATCTCGTTACCGTCGTGTTTTTCCTTTATCCGCGATTGTTCCTGATCTCTTTAGCGCGAAAAAGTGCAGTAATTTTTTTATTTTAATTCACTCTGCTAAAAAAAGAAAATCCCTTTTTTTCGCCCCGCGCTAATGAAATGCAGCTCTGAACTTACAGCGCGGTCATTGAAATAACTGCGAATTTTTATTGGAATGTAGAAAATTTTTAAAGGTCTTTGCGAGTGGAATTCTTTCATTAGAATAATTGTATTTTTTTACTGGTGAAATTTTAATACTGTTTGCGAAACGACGTAAATCCATTTTTTGAACAAATTATTTTTTCGCGCTCTGACTCTATATATTCAACGCAGAATTGAATTTCTGGAATAAATTTTTTTCTGAATCCTAAAAATGTTTTGTAAATCTCCTGGATTAATACGAAAGCGCCCACAGTCGTAGAATAAATTGCATTTCAAAACTGATTGACGATTTGATCTCATTTCTCAAGCTAAAATATAAAAAATAGTAAATAGTAATGCTTTGAATTTACTCCAAATCAGAATAAAAGATTCTCTAAAAATCACTATTGCTTAACTGATCATACAACTTTTTCCTCGTGGCTTTAATTTGAATTGAATATCTCCATTTCGTTACATCACTGTGTGGCATAGAGACTGTCAACAAAACAACATAAAATAAGTAAAATACAATAAAGATCGATACAATAAGTGAGACAACATAGCTATATCATCATCCGTTTATTTGCCCAATCCGGTCAAAGTCCGCTTCCGTGGGTATCGCGTTTTCCCGCGAACCTCCGCGTACCTACGTGGAAGGCAAATAAAGCGCGAGGGAACGAACGCGCGGGCAAAAGACAAAAGCCGAGTGGAAGGAACTGACGGGCGCGCTGAAAATACAAAAGTCAAGAGAGCGCGCGCTCGCGATAAAGTCGGCTTGGTTTCACCGTCGGGGCGCCCTTTCTCTCTCTCTCCCTCGCTCGCTCTATCTCTACCTGTTCAGCTTCTTTTTTTGCCCCGCTCCTTCTTTCAGTACTTTTTTTCACGTTCGAAGCGCACCGGCTGATTCTGGACTGGTGATAGTCCGGCAAAGGGAGAGAAAAAGAGAGAGAGAGAGAGAGAGAGAGAGAGAGAGAGAGAGAGAGAGCGAGGGGGCGGAAAGACGGAAGTGGAGAAACAAAGGCGAGGTAACGCATTGTAACTTGCACCCCTTGTACGTATATATACCAGTGGCTCGCGGAACTGCGGCGCCTTTGATGTCTTTATCGCATGACTGGACCTTTTTTTTTAATTTTGTGGTTAAGAAGGTCGCCAGTTTTGGTAATAATTAGAAAGGCCAGATTTCTTTTTTATTTAAATCTTTTTTTTTATCAAGCTTGAATAAGGGATGTTTTGCGTGCTATTAAATAGCGATGCTAATTTGCAGAGTGATTTTTATTTCTGCGCTAATAACATTTTTTTTCATTCCTTTATTAAAGGAAGAGAAATTATAAGATTTGCTTTTAATTACCTTATAGCCACCTGCAAGATGCAGCAGGAACTTAATTAATTTACCCACAGTTAGTATAACGAATAAAAGTATAAGATTTCTTTTTTAATTTTTTCCCTTCGGTCGAGATCATCGCAGTGGAAACTCGAATTCCGGCGATGACACAAGTGTACATCATTTTTATCCATAATGTCGATATGCACTTAGCACATAAATTTCGCGATTTTCACTGTAAAAAAAACTTTCGACCGTAAAAAAGAAATAACGTGCAGTAATAAAGGAGGAAAATCAGTTGCCTGCAATTTAACAAATAATTTTACACCGTCTTATCGTTATCTCGCATCGATACATATTTCCTCGCGCGGTGCAGTGCCCGAGGCGTAAGGGAGAACAAAGGAGCGCGGGAGTAAGTACGTACGTGCGCGCCTTGGTGTGCTGGGTGGTCCCGGCAGTTCATCCTCGCGGACCTCTCCCGGCGACGATCTATTAACTCGCGGGCTTTCCGCAAATCTACGCGTCATCGGACTGGCGGAATGTGACATCAGATTTCTATCTTTTTGCAATTGAAATAATCTAGAATTTATATGCGAGCTCTGAATTTCTGATGGGGAAAATTTCAATTTACATTGAAAATGTGCCTTTAGTGATAAGAGAATTCTGCAATAAATAGAATGAAAGAAGAGCCTCATCATCGTTATCCTACTAATCTCCATCAACATCCTCATCTTCCTCTTTAGTCCAGGGAAATTAGCAGAATCTGCAGGCAGTATTCTAGATAATTAAAGAGAGCATTTTTTTTGCATAATCGTGTAGGTAACATGTATAGGAATAAGTAGGCACTATAGAACATAATGAATTAAATTTTTCTAATTGTTTAAACAATGTTTAAAAATTGAAAATTCAGTTTTTTCTCAATAAATAATCA
>JAWWEN010047901.1:0-11770 GCA_035582955.1 Sycophila texana
CGGTTACTCAGGGTTTCACAGATTCATAAGTTGATACTAAAGAACTATTACCATGAGGGGACGCAGCTGTAGCGCGGATCAATTCGAAATACCAGAACATGGCCATATTAGGCGCATGCCCATATTAGGTACAGGTACCTTACCTAAAACTTGGATTGTTGGAAAAACTTTGCAATTTTTGCAAGTAAAGCTCCGTAATTTGTGTATTGAAAGCTCCAAAAATTGTAAACACTGAGAAAAATAGATTAAGCAAAATTAGTATTTTTCTAATAACGGGGCGACCCACGCGTTTTAGGGGCAATTTTTACTAAACGTTTTGTAATTTTTCATACTTGTGTATAACCAATAATTATTAGAAAGTTTTAATATTTAGTAGTGCTATAACAAAAATATTTAATGTATATAAATTTTCCCTAATCATTAAGTAGGTCGCCTCGTTGATAAAAAATAGTAATTTTTCTTAACTTATTTTTTGCAGTGCAATTAAAGCTCCGTAATATTTACGGGAAGCTTCAGCGTAACTTTTACAGAGCTTTTTCTTATAAAAGAAAGCTTGATCGCCGAAGGTCCAATATTCAGATAAAAATTACAGTGATTTTCTCGTAGAAATTATATTAGTGCTTGCAAATCGTTCCTCAATTACGCTTTTTCACGTAAATCTTATGAAAAGTTTAATCATAATTCCAAGATTTTTTTTTCCAATCGACTACGTCTAGGAGTTTATAATAGGTACTATGTAAATCTGAATTAGTGAAATTTTGATGTATACAGTAATACATTGCAGGTTAAAAGTATCCCACTAATTGAATTATTAGGATACTTTTCACTAGGAATATGTGACTATTCACTTAAGTTTATAGTGAAATCGGAGAATTCTCACTAATTCAAATTTAGAGGGTACGACTGTGCACCTTGACGTTGCGAGAGCGTCACTCCGCTCGCACGCTGCTATTTCAACGAAAAACACGTTTTAAATCGAGAAAAAATGTATTACTCATAGGAGTACAAAAATATTGCACACTTGTATATATGCATAACTGTTATTATTTCGTAGAAAACAAAGTGCTCGCAATATTTTCCGCACAATTCCCTCTTCACTCTCTCGCAAATACCCTCTCTATAAATATCTAGAATAGTTCGGGCATATATGCATACGCACATTTAAAAGCCGCGGTGTGCACACTTAAAGCCCTCGACATCTTAGACGAGCCAGCGAGTGTATTAGCTTCAATAAAGAGGTAGGATTGAGCCGTCTGGAGAGCGGCCGGTGCTCATTCCTTCTCGAGCTGCGTTGGAGCGCAAGCTCGTTAAAAGCTCACGAGCGCCATGAAGTAGAGGATTATGAGTCCGGCAGAGGTGCGCACACAAAATGGGCCGGTCGCGCGCGTAATGCACTCGTCACTGCATTGGCGTCGAGGAGAGCAAGAGTTCAAAAATAAAACGGCTGCTCGCTCGGCTCGACGAGCTCGCACTCCCGAGTCTCCGCAACGAGTGCAAATGTCCCTTACCGGTTGATTAAAGTGATCCGATGGTTATGCGCTTTCTTGCTCAATCCCGCCTCTTTATTTGTTTTCATTTTTTTTTCTTCAACTTGCCTGCTTCCTTTTTCTTTCTACCGCGAGTAAAAAGATTTAAAAACCAGCAGAGTATAATATGGTTCTCAGTGCACTATACGCACACCAAGAGAATTTTTAAGACAGTAATTAGCCTACGTGTGAATAGACCTGCATACCAGAAATTATCCCCAAGTATACTATAGTATATACATTTACGCACACCTAAAACGAAAGTTACTTGGAGAGTACTAGAACTCCGGATCATATATTTTATTAAAACTGTAGGATGTTTTCTTAGTCGTAAAAATGAAAGAAAACAAAATTGTTGGGTTCATTGTCAAATAGCTTTTGCTAAAGAAGCTAGGTACAAAGCAGTGTTAAAATTTCGCGATAAAAAATAAAGTTTCAATTTTTTGTTCTTGTTATAACAAGTTGAAAAGAAGATCTAATAAGAAAGTTAATAAGCCTCGTTGCGATAAAAATAAAATGTGAATTCTTTCCCAAGTTATCGATAATTAAAGATGAAGGTTGATAATGCATTTCAATTCGTCGCAATTGAAGCAATGCACCAAGGGAAATGTATTCTTCATCTCCATCTTCAATTATCAACAACTTTGGAATAAATAACCATTTTTAGCATCATAAAACCATTACATACACTTTCGTTTTATTAAACGATCTCATTTAAAAACGCATCCTCTCCGCTCTGGTCCGCGAAAGCACAGTGCCTTGTTCAAGTGCAGATCGAGATGTGGAAGTCGAAGCGAGAAAATAAATTGACCGAGCGGTTCGACTAACTGCGTCCCGATACATTTTCTGAGCTATATTTTACTCCCGACGATTGCGGAGCGCGCCAACAGTACATCGTTGCAGCTCACTCTTACATATGCGTAAAACGCGAGCAGAAACGACGCGGCTTTGAAGAGGTCTTCATCGTGCTTTTTGCAAAAATGCAAATTTTGAAAGATGTAGCATAGTCAGCTCGAGTCGAGCGATCTGTTTTCTTTTTTTTTGAGAAGCGTGTATACGTTACGCTGATAAGTTTTTTAACTGATGCTTTTTTGCATGAGGATATAGGGTATGCTTAAAGCAGAAATGTTATAAGGTAAACGGAGGTAATGATGTGTACGGACAGCTACTCGAATTGATTCAATTTATCATTTTTCACGTTATTCATGTATATTCAATGCATTTCTAAATATAAACGCTAAGACGCTGTTTTTTTATCCTTTGTTAAAAAAAAAAGATGGCTAGTTACTGTGAAAAATTTAATGATAATTTAATTGGTAACCTAATTCAGAGGCTGCAAAGTCCAAAGCCCTTCTTCGCTTAAAAAAATGATAGTAAGAATTTACAAAGTATTTAAAAAAGAATTCAATTTTAATGATTGTAAAATTCTATTTTTATTTAAATAAACAAATTAAATAATCATCAAATTAATTCATTTTTTGTCTAAACTCGACAATTAAAATATGTCACATACGCAGCCTCGAGTTTAATTCTGAAGTTTATTTTTAAAAGTTTACCCAAAAAAATTTAGCTTAAATTTGAGTTCGAAGATTAGTTGGAATTTGCTTGTTTTAAAAACTTTTTAGTTCCAGTTGGTATTTCTATTGAAAACGAAAAAACCTTCAATATTAAGTAGATTTATAAAACTTGAAAATTAGCTTATTGTTTGTTTCTACTTACAATCGCAATATTAAGCGCATTGATAATAAAAGAAACAGATTTTAATGTATATTTCTAGATTTATAGTGCAAGTGTGTACGAAACTAATAGTTAAAATGGATGTTGAAAGAAATTTTATTGTTCAAACGAAAATAATTGCTTTTGTATACATCGTTGCTGGAGTCTGCGAGTGACAAGACTTCTTCCTGATTTGCATTACTATCTGAAAATGTGGAAGAAGGAAATTCTGAATTAAGGGGGTCATATTATACCAATAAATTTGGAATTACAAAAACACATACAAATTATTTCAGCAAATATTTTAAAAAGTTCAAAAACTGCTTAAATCTACTTAAATTTCTTAAATTTCATGAATAATAAAATTCTTATGTTAAACAAAGTGTTCTTAATTAAAAAAAATCGGGTAATACGCTTATGTTATACAGTCATAATAAAGTTTACAAGTAACTATGTTAATTTTTAATAGGATTTTCTTAATCCGCTTGATGCGCTATAAAAAAACGTTTCACCCTTGTGAAAGGCAATTGCGATTGTGCATAAGACGTTCAAGCACTGGCGCAAGCAACAAATCACCATTTGCTTCACTCTATAAAAAAAGGAAAGTATGAAAAACTGAAATGAGATGTTATTTTATTAGCAATTCAAATGAACAGGGCAATATCAGGGTCGACGCATTGTCCCATCCGAAATTAAAAAGGGGGAAGTGGAAAGGAGAAAGGCGGAACTGGTGCGTCTCGTTATACCTATACACTTTGGCGTTGCCTCTTTTTGAACGCCGCGTTCGGCGCCTTTTTACCACCGTTGACAAAAGAAAGCATGGCTTTGCTCTTCTGCTTAACCGTGTCGTCGTCCAACGGCGAGTCGAAAGTTTCAGCCTCGACACGTGCTCGATTAAGTGATTGAGAAAATCGAAGAGCAAATTCATAAAGCAAAAGAATAATAGCCGTACGCTCGAGTCCATCGTATACCATATAGATAAGTCTAATGATTCGCAAACAAGATTTGCCATACTCAGACAATTTTCTCGTAAAAATTGCGGTGAAGCTCTCCCCGAAAAACTACGTGAAAAAAAATGTAATAGGAAAAGACTCTGGAATACTCTTCCTGTAGAAATCACCAGTATCGATGCTATTGGAGCTTTCAAGACTGCACTGCGCTCAAATACTAAGAAATTTTAGCTTCCTTTATTTTGTTTGGTGTCTTAGAATTTGCACTGTGCCCCTTCACTTTAATCTCTATTTTCTTTGTACATTTAGTTTTAAGTTAATTTTAATGTTTATTATTTGCTTTTGTAATGGGCTTTTAGCCCGTATAATGGTGTAAAATAAAATAAAAATAAAATAGGGGGACGACTGGCAAGCACTGGAAATTTTTACGGAAAAATCACTGCGTCTTTTGAATATTCGACCTTTGGCGAAGCTTTCTAATTTTTACAAATGAAGCTTGGTAACTTTTAAGGAAATCTTCACCGTATTTTTTTCGAAAAAATTCGCATAATTTTTGCAGAGCTTTTTCCTTCTAAATCGTTCGTGCTTTTGCCAATCGACCCATTATTATGTTTCTTCAGATAATTTTTATGGAAATTCTTGGAATTTTTAAAGTAAAATCTCGTAGGATATAAATGTATTTTTAATATATTTATACTTTGTCATTCTTACTAGAAATGCTCTGTAAAAATTAAACGGATTTTCTCTTAAAAATTAAGTAAAGCTTCCCGTAAAAATTACGCGGATGTTCTCGTAAAAACCTGCGAGGAAGCTTCTCGTAAAAATTACGGAGTTTTACTTGTAAGAATTACGAAGCTTCTTCAATAGTCCAAAATTAAGAGCTTGCAAACCGTCCTTCGATTACGTTTTTTCATATAATTTTTAGAAGAGTGAGGTGTATATTTAGTATGAATCAGTTGTTAAAGTAAAAAAAAAAAATTATCGAAAATCTTTTGCTTGAACTATTCTACAACGGGTACTGAAAACAAGTTAAAAAAAAAAACAGAATGAAGTCGGAAAAGAGCACGGAAGTGAAAGCAAAATCTATTTGCACAAGAAAATGCGTATTCGCAATATCCGATATACCCAAGCTACCAGTACGACGAAAGGAAAGCGACAAAAGCTCGAATAAAATGGAAAAACCATCGGCAAACATAGTACTCTAAAAAAAGAAAGATGTTTATGTATATTCAACGAAGGAACTGTATCGTGAGAAAAAGAAGTAAAAAAATAAAAGAATCAAACTCCATTTTAACAGATCACGGCGGATGAGTGTTTGATCTTTCGCTCGAAACTAATTGCACAATCCCCAGGCACATCCCAGCGGCAAAGGGCGGCGCCAAGATGGAAGGCCTAAAAGATCGCGGTTGAGCCACCGCCGACACCAGGGTCACACGCGGCGCTCTCTAAGATTAGAAGCGCGCAGCGGACCTTCAACGAAGCTCTGGCCCCACTCGCAGCTGTTTCTCTATCCACCGCACCGCTCGCTGCATCGACCCTCTTCTTTTAAGCTCCCCTCTTTTAAAAATATTGATACCCCACGTTTCGAAGTCGCTGTTTACTTTCGACGTAATCGATGTCTTTTTCATCGCTCCAGTGGCTTCGACCACGATGAGGAATTTCATGGGATGAGAATTGTACAGGAGCGATCGAGAAAAACAAATGGCTCATTGTTCATGCGATTCTGCTTGAATGCGTTGCACGCGTCATTTTAACTCTGACTCGATAAGAAAGTTTTTCTAGTTGAACATGAAACTATGAGTTTCCTTCGTTTCACCATTTATTGTTCCTCGAGACACTAGATTAGAGATAATTATTGTAATGAAATGTAACTCTCCGAGAAATATCTGCATCTTCGTGCTAATTTTCATTATCTTGCAATTATCTGTAAATTGAAATTTCGAATCTTGATCGGTTGCAGTCACTGAAAAACACGACCATTAAGAGCAGCTTAAATTTACTCAATCATCATTTGAGTTGTCAAACAAGAGATTAACTTGATTTCTTTAGGGGAAAAATTAATGAAACTATAATCAAAATTTCATTGCTGATCGCTGAGTTCTTCATTTAACTGCTTACTCAATTCTCCGCCGGACACTTATTGTAAAAAACATTCATTAAAATACAATTGTAGAAAAAGTGAGTTAAGGAAGATCAAATTTTTTGGCAAACTTGCTATTACTGTAATCGATATAAATTTAATTCGTAATAATTCGTTAGGATGCATATTAACCTTTTTTTACAATAAAGTAAACTTTTTATTTTTCTAGTGTTGAAAAAGGTTTCCTCACACTCAATTTACTTTGAGGTAACATTTTAGTTCCTCTACGAGAATCAAAACTTTACGACTTATTTTGAAAGTCCCTACGTCTTATTTTACTTCAAACTATTTTTGCGTATGGAGCAGAAATATTTTCGTTTGTCAAACAAAAGATTGACACGGTGTCGTAATCGAAAAACATAAATGAAACTAATCAGAAGCTGCTATTAATATAAAAGAAAATTCGTAGACACACTCACAATTTTGAAACGACTCATAACAAAGCTTAATCAAACCAACAGATACTTCTTTATCCCTGACAGATAATTAAAAATGTAATAATAAAATAATAAAAATAAATATAGCAATGTGACATTTAAAAAATTCTGTTATTCGCAGTAGAAACGAAACAGTGATGTTATATTTGTCATAAATGTAGCAGTAACGTCGCAAATTGCTCGGATGAATTTACAGTTGGTATAACTAGTGCAGAGCTATTCTGTTTATGCAACAACTTGCTGTTGTTATTTATTTACCATTTAGAATACATTAAGCACAAAATTAAGCTTGATATTGACGCAAAGGTGCAACTTGCACACAATACGTAGAGAGGCATAGGAATATTTAAGAAAATGTACACGCGCTTTTTTTCTTACGATTTGCACTTCCACATATTTCGTCGCGCGTTGCACTTCAATGCGTCTTCCACAGTTCACTTATTACTTTATACTTAATGTAATTTTTTCTTCGCGTAATAATGATATACTCCACATGGCAAAAAAAAAAAAAAACAATAACAGAAATAAATTTTGCAAACAATACGTTTTTCATAGCAGATTATTGTGTGTATGTACACGTATGCAAATAAAATTGCATATAAAAAAATTCTTAAGTTTTATGCGACAAAGAAAACAAGGACAAACTCGAAAAATCATGAAAATATTAGTGTAGTAACTATAATATAGTTACACGAAATTTAATTTACAACCGTAGTCAAATTTATTAAATAGTTGATATATACCAATAATATTTCTAATTGTTCAACTTGTTGATTTTATTGCCTAAGATAAGAGTAATTTTTCATCCAAAATTCGTGTCCATATAACAGTGAACGATCTAAAAAAAATCGCATTGCCCCAATCGCTCTCAGAACAAAGCATCGGGGTATAAAAAAGTAAAGAAAAAAGGCGCCACTCCGTCCAATCGAGGGAAGGTAGAAATCCTATTATCGAGCGGTCCGTGGATGGCTCGGCCCGACGACTTTTCATCCGGTGCATTCCGACAAGACTCCTAAGAGCATCTTAACGCGAAAATCCCGCACGACTTGCTCATCGCTGATCGGCACTGCGGATATTTGCCTTGGCCCGCCACTCCGCTATGGCACTTTTCACCGCGGGCTGCCGCAGCATCTCTGGCAAGTGCACTGTAAACTCGGTCCCCCGTACCGCATATTAATTTTTAACCCGTAAAAATTCTCCGGCTGAGGGAATTTAAAAAAAAAAAAAAACATCTCGCCTGCGCCTCCATCGATCGAAAATTGGCGCTTAAACTTTTCTTCCATTATTTTCCCTTAATAAGAGGGGGGGATCCTTATCGCAGCCGCAACGGAAACGCGCGACAGATATGCTCGTAATTGCATATTTACGGGAAAGCTGTAATAAGCCGCGGCTCGTCAGAAAGTCGAGCGAAGCGGACGAAAGAGGCGCAGGACTGACGGGACGGCGCGACGCTTTATACGGCACGCAGCCTTCTCGACGCTACTTACGTAAGCCCACCGGCGGCTCTCTCGTTAACGGAGCCAGGCGACGATAAAACTGTCGAGATTAGGAGCGCGCGGCGAAACAATGGCAGGGCCCCGAGCCTTTCAAGCCCGGCACAATGAGTAGCGCGCGACGCGCTTTATGCCGCGCGTCGCGCACAATGACTGATTTCAAATCAAGTAACTACGCGTGCGGCCGGAAAAAAAAATCACCGAGGAGGAAGAAGAAGCGAGTGTCTCCTTACCCGGGGAAGGACGAGGTGCGTCAGGCCTCCAGCATGGTGTATGACGATGGTCACCGGGCCCGCGGCGCGACGTCCTCCTTCACATGCCTCCTACTGCCCTGAAAGTCTGCATGATGGAGGAAGCTCCAGTGAGTTACAACCGCGGAGGGCCCGCGACCGTCGGTGCTTATCGGACTCGAGGTGCGAACTTTTTATTGGCGATGCGCGCACTGCACACCAGCGAGAGGAGCGGAGAGCAGAGGGGCTCTGCGCTGTTGAACGGACACTTTTGATACTCTAATTTTTTTTTATTTTTGTTGTTGTTGTTTCTTTATTTATTATTATACAATTCTTTTTCACGATGTTTTTTTTTGCATTGATTGATGGGTGAATTTTCCACCGTTGAAAGCCTTTGAGTTTAAGTGAATTATTGAACGAACAAAAGCTCGCTGTTTTACGGCAATCATTGTTCCTCGTTCGAGCGGGCAATCGCGAGTCGAGAGATCGTTTCGCAAATGCCGAGACTTTAAGGCTTTAAGGCAAATAAGACACCGATAAACTAAAGTAAGTGAAAATTTACTCGGTTCAAATGAAAACTGAGCATAGAGTGACTCTTTTTTTTTTGTAATTTAAATACAGTGATACCTTGGATTTTTCGCACTTTCACGTTATGAGTGTTTCGAATAAAAAATTACAAAAATTCAATTTTGAATAATCGTCAGGCAACAGCAAAAACTACGTTGCTTCACTACAAGTATAATAAAAAGTGTACGTAAGCGATTCCGAATATAAAAGTGAGGCTCTCTTTTATATTGGTATCACGTTCGGCTATTTAGATCGAACCTCCCTTAGCGGTGAAAAAATCGACACACTTAATCCGTTCCAGCGACAGCGCCATTCAAAGAAGGTAAAAAGAAAAAGCGGAGTGACTATTCGCACCAAAAATTCACGTAAATATACGTGAAGTTAAGGACTTACACACATATTTATGTGCGTTTATAAGCCTTACATAAACGTATTTACGTGAATTTTGGTGTGAATAGCCCCGGCCAAGAAAAAAAAAATCAACTCGTGCTAATCCTTACTAACGACTGCGTCAAAGATACCATAAAGAACTTCGACGCTACCATATACCATTTTTTTATATAACTGCACTCAGTTATTTAAAAAAAAAAAAAAGCAAAATTCAACTTTTCAAAAGCAATGCGCCGGCGATTCCACACAGCACCTCTTCCAAATAAAATCCAAGAAGAAAAAGCAGCCAAGGGTCAGACGCGCGATCGGCGCACTGTAAATTTAAAAATCGACGCTTACAAGCGCAGATCCGTCCAGTTTTGTTCTCCGCTCGCTCCGAACAACGGCAAAAAAAAAAAAAAAAAAAAAGAAGTAAAAGTTGCACCGACGGCGCGCGGGCAGCACCTTCCTCCGTCGTTCGCCGAGGGCTCAGAGGGCCATGGCCCGTCGTCGGTCACCGCGGCGAGCTTCCGAGCGCGGCGCGTGTGCAGCGGGGCTCGCGCGGCGGCTCCGTCGGTGGCGCGCGGCTACGCAGCGACTGACGGACCGCTAGGACCGCGCGAGCCTCTGCCCGTCGGTGGCGCGGCCGTCGTCGTCATTCCTGGCGGCGGCGGCTGCGCGACGTCGTCGCCCCGCGCGTGCACGCGTGCTTTTTTCTCCCGCGACTCTTACGCTCATTGTTGGCGCAGCTTCCCTTTTGCCTCCCCGCTCGTGTGCAGACACCCTCGAGCTGATCCTCTTCGAGCGTTGCCCGTTGTCTTTTTTTTTTTTCTTTTTTACTTTCTCTTCTTCTTTTGGACGTAGAAGGGATGAGGGTGTTCGAAGAGCGATGTCACTTATTTATCACGCAAACACGTGAAAAGAGGACCGATAGTGTGGATGGAGGATTTTCTTGACTTGAACTGTAAGACGGGCTTTCTTGAGCATACAAATGAAGGAAGTTGAAAGCTTGAGTACTCCGTTGATCGATAGTTTTTGATTTCTAGACGTACAATACTTTTTGTACGCGTATTCTGGGGGAATTTTTTTCTTTTTAAAAATTACGGTGAAGCTCTACCTAAAAATTGTGTGAAAAGATGTACGTTCGAGGAACGGTTTGCTGCAAGCACTCGAAATTTTTACGGAAAGCTTTGGCGAAGCCTTGTATTTTTTTACAAATAAAGCTCCGAGATTTTTATGGTAATATCCGCGTAATTTTTGCAGATCTATTCTTGACTATGTTTTTTTTTTCGTGTAATTTTTATGGAAAGCTAGGCCGTAATTTTTCAGAGAAAATTATCTCGTAGATGTATAATACTTTTTTATATAAGAAAGTTCTGCATAAGTTATACAGAAATATTTTGTGCAGACTTTATATTTAGAATATAGAATTTGCAAAAAAAAATGTATAAATTCTGTTATTGTGTTAGTTTCATTGTCTGTAGCAATATGTTTATACTTAATTCAGTACAAATCTAATGAGATAAACTTTATTGCGCAAATGCATCGTAAAAACAAAAAGCTCATTGTGCACTTCTAATCTAAATAGGCTAATGACTATAAAGTAGAAAAAAAATCTATAATTTAAGCATTTTTGCGATTTCTAAATTAATGATATTTGACACTTATTTATACTTTAATGATATTTCTTAGTAATTTTTTATATTTTATATGTATATAAAGGAAGAGTTACCCAGTACCGCCCGCTACCCTATATACCGACCACCGCGACTTTTTTGCTTTATGCGGTACACAGTATAGTATAATCGACGTATATTATCATCAATCTACTCGAACACTCCTTCGTAATGTAAGAGCTCAGCAAAAAACAGAGAGCGTTTAAAAAAAAAAAAACTGGTGCTCAGTAAAACCTTCGAATCAAGCTAAATTAAACTCGGTTACGGTATATTGTGTTTCCTTTTACTCATTAAAAGAAAAAAAAAATATTCTTTTTTCCGATCGATATAGAGATTTTCGAAGGATTATTCAGATGATCGGAGAGAATCGTTTTTCTCTTCATCCGTGACAATTATTTCAGCTTTATTAGCTTCGTTAATTTTAATTGATGCATTCACTGCAATAGTAGCCGCTTCCTCGCATTATACTGAATTCTTTTGGAAACACTTATATCACTAGTATAATATGTTTCAACGCTAATCGCTCTTTGTTTATTTATTTGGCTCGTAAACTGGCTCTCTAAAGTAATACATGCACTTATCCAAAATAATTTTTGCTTTCTCATAGAGAAAGCCTTGTGTCGCCAAAATTTTTCGATCTTTAGATTTTGACGTAAAAGTACTTAT